>CAVLGW020000016.1:0-85135 GCA_963669155.1 Arbacia lixula
TATAAAAAGAATAATTCCAGGGTTGATGTAATAATGATATCATTTCGCATCCACTTAGAGATCTCTTTGACATCGATAGATCAGTCTCTAACTAGTGTGTGTGTGTGTGTGTGTGTGTGTGTGTGTGTGTGTGTGTGTGTGTGTGTGTGTATCTGTGTATGTAGGAGGGGGGGGGGGTTATGAAGTCGTAAATGTAAAGGGGCGCATCACCGGAAATTGAGCTCTCATAGACAACGGAAATAGAAACATTACACAAACACTTCAGAATTTTTTTTTCTTCATTTTGCGAGCGCTACCCACTTATATCTTTGGAAATGTATTGAAGCTATTGGGTGTATACTATAGGTTCAGAAATAATGAAGAGATGGATTAAAGACTAAAGACAAACAGAGGTAAACCTTTTTTCTATAAAACGTAAGCGCAAATGTTTACATCAGCTGATGCATTATTCATTGAAATGAGGAATTGATTTATTTTACTTCACAACAAGAAGAATATTTGGAGTAGGTAAGTCATATAGAGAGAGGGAAAGGTGGTTGGGGGTAGGGGGGGGGGGAGTTGTGGGCTCAACCATAGATAAATTTTGATATACGAAGTTTTCGGTTGGAAAGGGAAAAAATATAAAAAATTAGTATCGTTAAAGCGGAGCAAAAATTAAACATGAAGCTGCAATATACAAAAGAAATATCAATTTTTGTTTTGAGAAGTTCGATCCACGCCAAACTAAACGAAGTTGATAATTATCACGTTCCCATGATTGCACGATGTCTATAGCAAACACAACTATTGCAGCGTTGTTTTAATTTCGCCTCGAACATCAGCGGTCTCCTAGCCGTGATGTCGCCCTCTGGAGATCAATGCAAGTCAGGCAACAATCATTATCCTCGCTACGATCGTCTCTCTTCTTAATCACTGTTAATAGGACAGAAAAAAATCATCGCAAACCCATCTTAACAAGAAAGGAATTTCTAGCAATGAATATTTCAGTAAAAGCCTTCAAGGGCAAATGAAATAATCAGTAATAATGGATATTAACGGTTTATTTGTCTTCCTTGATTTCAAGTGGCTCTTTTTTGCATAGCGTCTATCCCAGGCCTCCCCCATTTGTCTCTTTTTCCTTTTCTCTTCACACGCACACACACACACACACACACTATATCGTTTTCTCTCTCTCTCTGTCCATCTTTCTCTCTTTCTCTCTGTCTCTGTCCCTCATCTCTCTCTCTCTCTCTCTGTCCCTCTTTTTCTCTCTATCTCTCCAATGCACATTGTATATTTTTCTCTTTCTTTTCATGACGCACAAACACTGCACTGGGGTGTTTTTAATCTCTCTTTCTCTCTCACACACGCAATGCATCGTACGTTCCCTCTATAATCCCCCCCCCCAACACACACACACACACACACACACACACACACACATATACACACACACATACACTCTCTCTCTCTCTCTCTTCTCTCTTGTTTTCACTTTCTCTCTCTGTCTTTCCCTATCCCATACACACATTATAATGTCTTTTGTCTCCCCATACCTCCTCTCCCTCTCTCTCCCTCGCACATTGCATTACCCCCCTTCTCTCTATTTATATCTCCCCCCCCCTCTCTCTCTCTCTCTCTCTCTTTCATTCTTTGTCTCTCTCTCTTTCTCTCTCTCTCTCACACACACACACACACACACATCTCATTGTTTTCTCTCTCTCTGTATGTTCCTCCTTCTCTCTCTCTCTCTCTCTCTCTCCAATGCACATTGTATCCTTTTCTCTTTCTATCTCTCGCTCCTTCCCTCACGCACAGACACATAGCACACACATCTCTCTATTATACACATACTGTATAATTTTCTCTCCATCTCTCTCTCTTTCTCTCCGTCTTTTCCTGATACATACACACACGCTCGCACGCGCATTGCATTGTTTTCTTTCTCTTAAACACACATTGCATCGTTCTCTAATTCTCTCTCACACCTTCTCTCTAACACACACACTTACACACACACACACACATACACATTGCAGCGTCCTCTCTCTCTCTCTTTCTCTCTCACACACACACACATTGTATGTTTGGGTTTTCTCTCTCTCTCTCTCTCTCTCTTTCTCTTTCTTAAACAGACATTGCATGATCTCTCTTTCTCCCGCTCTCTTTCTCTACCTCCAACAAACATAAGATTGTCCTCTCTCTCTCTCTCTCTCTTTCTCTCTCCGTGTCTCTTGGTTTATCCCAATCATTCTATGAGTTCCTCTTGTAATGCATTTTGTCTCAATTTGACAATGTTTAATCTGTAATGTCATTCTCAAACTTTTGAATGTCTCTGCCTGTCTTTTTCTCTCTCTTTCTGCTTTTCTCCATCTTTCTTCAACTCATTCTCACCACATTTAATATTTCTCTCGAGAGAGCTTCCGCCTGGAAACATACTATCCGTCTTTGACAGTTCTTCCAGTGTTTATATACATAACCATTTTATTTGTTTCTCTCATCTCTCTCATTATATCTTTGTCATGTTTGTACATCGTGGTTAATATACTTCAGTTTAATCATCTGTTGCCCCTTTTTTTCTGAAATATTTTTTTTCATCATAAAAAAAAAATCCTTCGTGGACAGCTTTGATGACCTGTTTCGCTTCATGAAAATAGTTCACTTATCGTTTATCTCTTGAGAGGTTCCGCCTGTCAACATAATACCCGACTTTCATAGTTCTCTCAATGTTTTAGTTATCCCATTTCCTTTTTCTATCGCCCCCCCCCCCCCACCCCTTCCTTCTAATCGTCTCTTTGTACGTCGTGATTTTTTTTTTCTTTCATTCCATCATCTCTTTCTTGGTCCTTTTCTCTCACATGTAGTACATTTTTTCTTCATATATCCTTCCTTAAACGCTTTGATATTTTGTTTCGCTTCATGAAAAAAATTCACTTTGCAAAGATGGTTGATGATAAGCATGTGTTACCTAAGAAATTTATTAACTCTATAAGCTCCATTAATGCAATGCTGTACAAGCAATAGCTACCATATCTACAGCCTCCTTAAATCAGTTACTCTGGTACATAAATAGTTTATCATTTGTGGCCGTGCGTCACATAACAAGAACATGTTACATCGTTCAATGTTTATAGTAGCTACTTGGTGTTAAAAACAACTTTTGACACTTTTGAAAAAATAATTAAAGATGAATTTCAACTCAAATTAAGGTTCATGTGACATATCATCGAGCACTTTTTAATAATAATCCTTGAAATATTTAATGAAATGTTCACTTTGGGTGAAATTTGGACCTTAGCAACCATTGCGTATGCTAACAACCAAGTAGTTCGCATTGATTATAAAATAGGCATGGCCATAAACACCTAAGAATTCAATAATATTGATTCATATCATTTGGAAATATAAGCCATCATAATACTGCAAACTGGGATTAAGTTTTGTACTACCTTTTTGCACTAAAATCACCCTTTTTTCGCATCGTTACCGTAGAAATACACATATTTTGACCCGTGAACTTGACCTTAAATGACTAAGATTTCAATCAGAATCCATTGGGCACCTTGCAAAATGTATAGTTAGATGCTGATATTGTGTTTTTATGTTACCATTTGAGAAATATATGGCACTTTCTTACATTTCTGAAAGTTGAATATTTTCAGTAACATGGCGTTGTCATAGCAACAGTCATCTTATAAGTGACAGTTATCACTTAGAAATGACTCAAGCTTGATTGCTACTATTGTGGCATCTAAATATTCATCAAAGTTTAAACTAGGATTAGGTTTTTGCTGTGTAATTACATATATTTTGATGGTTTTGTAAAAGAAAATAATTTTTTACATATCGTTTCCATGACAACCACGATTTCTACGTATAATCAGGACCTTACATGACTTAGATTCCAATCAGAATCAACTGGGCACCTTGATAAACGTATACTTAGACGCTAATATTGTGTTTTTATGTTACCATTTGAGAAATATATGGCACTTTCTTACATTTCTGTAAGTTCAATGATGTTTTTGGTACCATGGTGTTGTCATAGCAACAGACATCTTATGGGTGATAGTTATCACTTAGAAATGACTTAATCTTGATTGCTACTATTCTGTCATCTAAATATGCATATAACTATAAACTGGGGTTAGGTTTTTGCTGTGTGTGTGCATATATTTGAATGTTTTTCTAACAAAATTGCCTTTTTGGTTCATATCATGTCCATGGCAACTATCATTTTTAGGCATCATCGTGATCTGTTATGACTTAAATTCCAATCTGAATCAACTGGGCACCTTAATAAATGTATACTAAAACACTAATTTTGTGTTTTTAGGTCACCATATGATAAATGTATGGCAATTTCTTATTTTTCTGTAATTTCAGTATTTCTTGCACCATGGTGTTGTCATAGCAACGGTGCTCTTATGCATGGCTCTTCGCACTTAAAAATACTTCAGTCTTCATTGATATGAGTCTGATATCTTAATATTCACACTTTTAGAAGTGGGGATTTGGCTTTGAGTTGCCTATTAACATATATTTGAATTGTTAACTAAAAAAATGCCTTTTTTTCTTATCGTTTCCATGGCAATAACCAGTTTTATGCATGATCTTGTCCTTAACTGGCTTAGATTCTTATCAGAATCAACTGGGCAAGTTGTAAAATGTATAGTTAGACACTAATTTCGTATTTTTGTGTTAATAATTGAATGGAAGATGGCGATTTCTAAAATTCCAATATTTCACTGATGCGTTCCCATGGCAACGGCTCTGTAGGCCACACCCACCACTAGCACAATGGCAAACAGGCAGATTCTGATAGCTGAGGGTCCTGGCTAAGATAAAAACCCAAAAGAAAATTGTGGCTAATGGGGGGGATGGGGGGTCCAGGTAGCCCACAATCTAATATAATATGGATGGTTTACTAGACCTTTTTGTGCTTATACGTTGATCAATCGCATCGCAGCACGGAGCGCGGCGACAACAACACAACTCAACCATCCGAGAATTCGACCCCAAAAAGCTCGACCGGCCAGATACAATATCCATAAAGCGTTTCAGAGGATCTACGCCTATCTTTAAAAATATATTTCACTTCCACATGTTCCTGATCACCACGGGCGGAAATCCCGGGGAAGACTGGGGACGTGTCCCCCCAAAAAACTATTTTCGTTCCTTCCGCCGACAAGATATAGTGTCCCCCCAACTGCTTTCATTGAAAAAAAAAAAACACTCACAATAAAATCCATCACCCTGATCCCCCGGCCCACCCCACCCCTAAGCGGTTACTTCCTGAGGAAAAACATGCCGCCCCCCCCCCCCCCCCACACACACACACACCTTCGGGGAGCGATTTCCGCCCGTGCTGATCACTTTTACTATTTATTCAATACGATGTAAATATAAATGCGAGTTAAATGTATTGAACCCTATCGGGCTATGATTGAATTGATTGATCTCTGGATAACATGGATAACAAGTCGATGACAAAAATCAAAAGCCAACCCTGCATAGGAGGTAAAAAACAAATTTTCACGTATTTGTGAAAAAAAATACAATTCAAACGATGCTGAAAGATACACGTCATAAATAATGCACCTTGAAAAGCAGATTTTTATAAAATATTATTCTTGTTTTGTATCAGTCCGTCAAATACTGTCACTTATGAGTATATCCAATAATTAAATCAAAACACAGCTAAATTCCATTTCATATTTCTTAATTTACCAATATTTTTCTCTCGCACTTTTATCTTAATTGGCTATTAACATTTTAGTAGCACGTACTCATGACCATGCATTAAGAGTTTCAGACAGTTACTCTCTGATATAAAAAAATACTATATTTGATATGAGATTTTGAGTATTGCCTTATGTTTATGAATAGATGGGGTCACCATGGAGGGTCGATGGTGTCATTTTACTCCTTTTGCAATGTTTATTTTGCCACCTTCTTCTATTCTATCCACTTTCTCCTTGAAATTTTCTCCCTCCCCCCCTCAACCCTTTACCTTACATGACTATTAATTACATGTTGTTAGCATCTGACAATTAAGGCAAGTCTGTAAGAGCGCTATGAGCTTTCTCGCGCGCCCGTTGTTACTTATTTGTTAGGAATTACATGGTGCCACTGTCCGTCACCGTGCATTTACATGCCTAGCTGTGCATCTAATTTCTTATGAATAGATGGTGTCACAATAAGCCAGTTCGTAGTTACACCATGGTCGGACTATCCACTCAATCACATACTACGAGAATGCAGACTGGGATTTGTTCGTGAAGCAGTGTTGGTTAATCAATGTAAAGACATTTTAAAGCGTGCTCATAACACAAATAGAATCAGGTGCACACGTGGAATGTTCTTTCACTACCTTCACATAGCTGAATAGGTGTTCTCGTATTTGCATGATAATGGGTATAAACGTGGTCGACCGTCTAATGAATTTCCATTTAACTCTGTGAGTGGTTCGATTGACCTGAGGTCATTTGAACCAGCAATGATGTGCTCATGCGCACATTGCAACTACGAACTGGCTTATTCATTCCTTTTGCAATAAGATTTTTTGCGACCTTCTTCTGTTCAATCTCTTACTTTGTCATTCTCTTTGAGATTTTCTTTCCGATTTTTCCCTCTCGCCCCTTTATGTTAAATGACTATTAATTGTTGTTAGCACATACACAAGTGACTATGTAGGCACGTCGTGTGTGCAGCCTCTGATCTCTAATGAATAGATGGTGTCATCATGGAAGGTCCATAGTGTCACTGTGCATTACCGTCCCATGTCTGTGCACGAAATTTAAGTATGTTGTAGCTGAGTCTACTAGCTTTTGGGGCGCTATTTTTTAATAAGATTGCGGGATCATGGCGAAATTTCAGCTTGAATATCGATTGCTAAATCATTCTAGGCCCTACTGGGCATTGCGTGTTAAGTGAAAGGGAAGATGTGTACGTGGCTCGAATCAATGGGTAAGGTGCCGTTTTAAGATCTAGAGGCACCCGGCTCGATTCCTGGAGTGGGTATAGTCAATTTCTGCATTCCTTTTGCAATGTTTATTTTGCCATCTTCTTCTGTTCTATTCCTCACTTTGTCATTCTTTTTGAGATTTTCTTTCCCATTCCTTTTCTCTCGCCCCTTTCTCTTACATGACTATTAATTACATGACTATTAATTACATGTTGTTAGCATACATGTAACCATTAACACGATTTACGCAAGTCCCTAAAATGTTGATAATGATATAGGTGCGCTATGAGCTTACTTCAACGGAAGTTGTCCCTGATTTTTAATGACTGCATGGTTTCACCGTGCATTAGTCAGAACTTAGCATGAATTTCCAGACAGACCACCTCATACTTGTACACAAGTATCTCTCGTTTATTTATTAGGTGGTCTGCCATGCCATGGCAGATCACCTCTTGTTTTTGTCCGATTTTTCTTTCTTTATTTATTATTTATTTATTTTTATTCCAAATTTTTGTGGCATGGATATCTCTTCAATGCATGGGCCATTTTTCATGAAATCTTCATCGTGCATGAACATGTACATGAACATGTTCCAGCAACATTTTCAAGGTCATGACGTCATCGTGACGTCATCTACGAGCAATTTAATGAAAATTGATTATCGGATATATCTCTTGAACCAATCATTGATATGTAATGAAATTTGACATGCATGAAATTAATGATAAGCCAATTAATCTCAATAAATAAAAACGCGCGCGTACGCGTACGTTAGTGCAAAAACGCGCGCGCAAAATTTTAAAATGCTCAAAATCAACTCAAAATTGTTTTGCATATGTTTCAGGCAATTTCAAGCATTTCAAAAATTTCCGTGCGTGCGCGCGCGTTCGCGCGTTTTTCCGTGCGTAACGCAAACAAAACCTTAAAATTCCGTTTTTATACTAGATTCATGTTACTGACACTAAATACAACACATCCTGTCATTTTGAGCCATTTCCATGCAATAACAAGGTCGTGCGGGTGCGTCAAAGTTCAAAGTCTGCGCGTGCGTCAATACGTTTTTGTGTGCAAATATTGCAAAAAACATGACTACCTTCAATCGGCCATAGCTCTTCAGAATGGCTGGTGACCCCCAATTTTTTTTCAATATTCTGAAAGAGTGGGAAATGTAGATGTGATTTAATGTTCGATTTACCTTTTAAATTTATGTTGATGTCATCATATTGCCATATGAATCGAAAAAATGAATTTTCAATTATGACGTCATTAACTTTTTTACCCGCTTTTGCATATCTCAGTAATCCTTTGTCAATTTTCTCCCAAATTTCAGTATGTTGTGCCTAGGACATTGCTCTGTGGCAGGCTTGCCCTAACTTTTCAATTTGTTAACGTCTTTAAGGTGAAAATATGATTATAGGCATTAAAGTCAGAATCACACGTTTTCACGTGTAATGTCAATGGGAGGGTCATTTATCTGAAATCATGAAATGACATGGCAATCTTTCAGGAGCTATATCTTTTCCTATGTTACGATCTTTCACTCTAAAATTTTATTATGTTGTAGCTGAATCTAGTAGCTTTCGGCCGTGTGGTCTCCATTTTTTCATTAGATATCGGGATCATGGCAAAATTTCAGCTTGAATATCGATTTCTAAATCATTCTAGCCACTGCTAGCGGGCATTACGTGAAAAGTGAATGCGAAGATTTGTGGCTCAATGGGTAAGGCGATGTTTTAAGAACGTTCATTTACCAGCCCATGCCAGTGCATGAATTTGCCAATGCAGACCACCTTATACTTGTCCACAAGTATGTCTCGTTAGGTGGTCTGCCATGCCATGGCAGATCACCTCTTGTGTTTGTCCGAATTTTCTTTCTTTATTTATTTATTTTTATTCCAAATTTTTGTGGCATTGATATCTCAACAATGCATGAACCATGTTTCATGAAATGTTCACCATGTATAGGTATATATATGAACATGGTCCAGCAACATTTTCAAGGTCATGACGTCATCGTGACGTCATCTACGAGCAGTTTAATGAAAACCTATTCCCTCACGTAGCTCTAGAACCAATCATTTATAGCTAATGAAAATTGACATGCATAAATTTAATAATAATATAATTAATTTCAGTAAATTAAAACGCGCGCGTACGCGTACGTTAGTGCAAAAACGCGCGCACAAAATTTTAAAATTCTCCAAATCAACTCAAAATTGTTTTGCATATGTTTCAGGCCATTTTCAGCATTTCAAAAATTTCCGCGCGTGCGCGCGCGTTCGCGCGTTTTTCCGTGCGTAACGCGAACGGAACGTCAAAATTCCGTTTTTTTACTAGATTCATGTTTTTGACACTACAAACAACACATCCTGTAATTTTGAGCTATTTCCATGCAATAACAAGGCCGTGCGGATGCGTCAAAATTCAAAGTCTGCGCGTGCGTCAATACGTTTTTGTGTGCAAATATTGCAAAAAACATGACTACCTTCAATCGGCCATAGCTCCTCAGAATGGCCGGTGACCCCCCATTTTTTTTTAATATTTGGAAAGAGTATGACATGTAGATGTCATTTCATGTGTCATTTTACCAGTAAGTACATGGTAACGTCATCATATTGCCATATGAATCGAAAAAAATAATTTTCAATTATGACGTCATGAATTTTTTTACCCGCTTTTGCATATCTCAGTAATCCTTTGTCAATTTTCTCCCAAATTTCAGTATGTTGTGCCTAGGACATTGCTTTGTGGCAGGTTTGACCTAACTTTTCAATGTGTTAACGTCTTCAAGGTAAAAATATGATTATAGGCATTAAAGTCAGAATCACACGTTTTCACGTGTAATGTCAATGAGAGGGTCATTTATTTGAAATCATGAAATGACATGGCAATCTTTCAGGTGCTATATCTTTTCCTATGTTACGATCTTTTACTCTGAAATTTTAGTATGTTGTAGCTGAATCTAGTTGCTTTCGGCCATGTGGTCTCCATTTTTGTGTCGCCGTTCATTTTCCAGCCCATGCCTGTGCATGAATTTGCCAATGCAGACCACCTTATACTTGTCCACAAGTATGTCTCGTTATTAGGTGGTCTGCCATGCAGATCACCTCTTGTGTTTGTCCGAATTTTCTTTCTTTATTATTTATTTTTATTCCAAATTTTGTGGCATGGATATCTCTTCAATGCATGAGTTATTTTTCATGAAATTTTGATCATGCATGGGTATGTACGTGAACATGTTTCAGCAACATTTTCAAGGTCATGACGTTATCGTGACGTCATCTACGAGCAATTTAATGAAAATCGATTATTGGATATATCTCTTGAACCAATCATTGATATGTAATGAAATGTGACATGCATGAAATTAATGATAAGTCAATTAATCTCAATAAATAAAAACGCGCGCGTACGCGTACGTTAGTGCAAAAACGCGCGCGCAAAATTTCAAAATGCTTCAAATCAACTCAAAATTGTTTTGCATATGTTTCAGGCACTTTTAAGCATTTCAAAAATTTCCGCTCGTGCGCGCGCGTTCGCGCGTTTTTCCGTGCGTAACGCGAACAAAACGTCAAATTTCCGTTTTTTTACTGCATTCATTTTACTGACACTACATACAACACATCCTGCAATTTTGAGCCATTTCCATACAATAACAAGGTCGTGCGGGTGCGTCAAAGTTCAAAGTCTGCGCGTGCGTCAATACGTTTTTGTGTGCAAATATTGCAAAAAACATGACTTCCTTCAATCGGCCATAGCACTTCAGAATGGCCGGTGACCCCCAATTTTCTTTAAATATTTGGAAAGAGTATGAAATGTAGATGTTATTGCATGTGTCATTTTACCAGTAAGTACATTGTGACGTCATCATATTGCCATATGAATCGAAAACATGAATTTTCAATTATGACGTCATGAACTTTTCTACCCGCTTTTGCATATCTCAGTAATCCTTGGTCAATTTTCTCCCAAATTTCACTCTGATGTAGCCGAGACCTTCTTCTATGAATAACTTTCATTTATTTGTCATTCAGATGATGTCTTCATGAAGTAAATTTCATTTTACGCATTAGTGTCATAATCGGGCGCATGTACGTGTTATGTCAATGGAAGGGGTATTTATGAAATGACATGACGACCTACTAGGAGTTATATCTCGCTGATGTTTGAATCTGTTACTCTGAAATTTTAGTATGTTGTAGCTGAGTCTACTAGCTTTCGGACTCGTCTGCTCCACTTTTTAATCAGATGTCGGGATCATGTTGACATTTCAGTGGGTAAGGCGATGTTTTAAGAACGTTCATTTACCAGCCCATGCCAGTGCATGAATTTGCCAATGCAGACCACCTTATACTTGTCCACAAGTATGTCTCGTTTATTTATTTTTATTCCAAATTTTTGTGACATGGATATCTCAACAATGCATAGGCAATATTTCATGAAATGTTCATCATGTATGGACATATATGTGAACATGTTACAGCAACATTTTCAAGGTCATGACGTCATCGTGACGTCATCTACGAGCAGTTTAATGAAAAACTATTACCTCATGTAGCTCTAGAACTGGTCATCTCTGTGTAATGAAATTTGACATGCATATAATTAATGAGTAGCTAATTAATTTCATTGAAAAAAAACGCGCGTGTACGCGTACGTTAGTGCAAAAACGTGCGCGCAAAATTTTAAAATGCTCCAAATCAACTCAAAATTGTTTTGCATATGTTTCAGGCCATTTCTAGCATTTCGAAAATTTCCGCGCGTGCGCGCGCGTTCGCGCGTTTTTTCGTGCGTAACGCGAACAAAACGTCAAAATTCTGTTTTTTTACTGGATTCATGTTACTGACACTACATACAAGACATCCTGTCATTTTGAGCCATTTCCATGCAATAACAAGGTCGTGCGGGTGCGTCAAAGTTCAAAGTCTGCGCGTGCGTCAATACGTTTTTGTGTGCAAATATTGCAAAAAACATGACTACCTTCAATCGGCCATAGCTCTTCAGAATGGCCGGTGACCCCCAATTTTTTTTCAATATTCTGAAAGAATGGGAAATGTAGATGTGATTTAATGTTCGATTTACCTTTTAAATTTATGTTGATGTCATCATATTGCCATATGAATCGAAAAAATGATTTTTCATGTATGACGTCATGAACTTTTTTACCCGCTTTTGTGTATCTCAGTAATTCATGGTCAATTTTCTCCCAAATTTCAGTATGTTGTAGCTGAGACCTCGCTCCATAGTAGGAGTTGCCTTCATTTTTCATTTTGATGACGTCTTCACGGTGTAAATTTCATTATACGCATGAATGTCAAAATCGCACTTCCGTGTTATGTCAATGGAAGTGGTATTTATGAAATGACATGACGAGCTTCTAGGAGATGTATCTCACTAATATGTCAAGCTTTCACTCTGAAATTTCAGTATGTTGTAGCTGAGTCTACGAGCTTTCCGGAACGTTGTCTCCATTTTTTAATCAGATGTCGGGATCATGGTGAAATTTCAGCTTGAATATCGATTTCTTAATCATTCTAGCCCCTGCTGGGCATTACGTGTTAAGTGAATGGGAAGATTTGTGGCTCAATAGGTAAGGCGCCGTTTTAAGATCTCGAGGCCCCCGGTTCGATTCCTGGCGTGGGTAGGGTCAACTTTTGCATTCCTTTTGCAATGTTTATTTTGCCATCTTCTTCTGTTCTATGCCTCACTTTGTCATTCTCTTTGAGATTTTCTTTCCAATTCTTTTTTCTCTCACCCCATTCTCTTACATGACTATTAATCACGTTAGCATAAACATGTTACCATTTAGGAAATTCTCTGAAATTTTAGTATAATAGGTGCCCTATGAGCTTTCTTGAGCGCTGTCTCACATTGCTTATGGATAGTTGGTGTCACGAATGAAGGTCTATAGTTCACCGTGCATTTTCCAGCCCATGTCTGTGCATGAATTTGCCAATGCAGACCACCTGATACTTGTCCACAAGTATGTCTCGTTTATTAGGTGGTCTGCCATGCAGATCACCTCTTGTGTTTGTCCGAATTTTCTTTCTTTATTTATTTATTTATTTTTATTCCAAATTTTTGTGGCATTGATATCTCAACAATGCGTGGGCCATGTTTCATCAAATGTTCATCATGTATGGACATATATGTGAACATGGTCCAGCAACATCTTCAAGGTCATGACGTCATCGTGACGTCATCTACGAGCAGTTTTATGAAAACCTATTACCTCATGTAGCTCTAGAACCAATCATTTATAGCTAATGAAAATTGACATGCGTAAATTTAATGATAATACAATCAATTTAAATAAATAAAAACGCGCGCGTACGCGTACGTTAGTGCAAAAACGTGCGTGCAAAATTTTAAAATGCTCCAAATCAACTTAAAATTGTTTTGCATATGTTTCAGGCTATTTCTAGCATTTCAAAAATTTCCATGCGTGCGCGCGCGTTCGCGCGTTTTTCCGTGCGTAACGCGAACAAAACGTCAAAATTCCGTTATTTTACTCAATTTATGTTACTGACACTACATACAACACATCCTGTCATTTTGAGCCATTTCCATGCAATAACAAGGTCGTGCGGGTGCGTCAAAGTTCAAAGTCTGCGCGTGCGTCAATACGTTTTTGTGTGCAAATATTGCAAAAAACATGACTACCTTCAATCAGCTATAGCTCATCAGAATGGCCGGTGACCCCCCAATTTTTTTTAATATTCGGAAAGAGTACGAAATGTAGATGCGATTTAATGTGTCATTTCACAGTTAAATACATTATAGCATCATCATATTGCAATACAAATCGAAAAAAATAATTTTGATGTATGACGTCATGAACTTTTTTACCCGTTTTTGCATATCTCAGTAACCCTTCGTCAATTTTCTTCCAATTTTCATTATTTGGTAGGTTAGACATTGCTCTACGAATTACTAACCTTCCTTTTTTAACATAATCCTATCTTCTTGGTAAAATTTTGATTATAGACATGAATGTCAAAATCGGACCTATATACGTGCAATGTCAATGGAAGGGGTATTTATGAAATGACATGACGAGCTTCAAGGAGCTGTATCTCGCTGATGTTTGGAGCTGTTACTCTGAAATTTTAGTATGGTGTAGCTGAGTCTACTAGCTTTCGGGGGCGTCATCTCTATTTTTCAATCAGATGTCGGAATCATGTCAAAATTTCAGCTTGAATATCGATTTCTAAATCATTCTAGCCACTGCTAGCGGGCATTACGTGAAAAGTAAATGCAAAGATTTGTGGCTCAATGGGTCAAAGGCGATGTTTAAGAACGTTCATTTACCAGCCCATGCCAGTGCATGAATTTACCAATGCAGACCACCTTATACTTGTCCACAAGTATGTCTCGTTATTTATTTATTTTTATTCCAAATTTTTGTGACATGGATATCTCAACAATGCATAAACCATATTTCATGAAATGTTCATCATGTATGGACATATATGTGAACATGTTACAGCAACATTTTCAAGGTCATGACGTCATCGTGACGTCATCTACGAGCAGTTTAATGAAAAACTATTACCTCATGTAGCTCTAGAACTGGTCATCTCTGTGTAATGAAATTTGACATACATATAATTAATGAGTAGCTAATTAATTTCATTGAAAAAAAACGCGCGCGTACGCGTACGTTAGTGCAAAAACGCGCGCGCAAAATTTTAAAATGCTCCAAATCAACTCAAAATTGTTTTGCATATGTTTCAGGCCATTTCTAGCATTTCAAACATTTCCGCGCGTGCGCGCGCGTTCGCGCGTTTTTTCGTGCGTAACGCGAACAAAACTTCAAAATTCTGTTTTTTTACTGGATTCATGTTACTGACACGACATACAACACATCCTGTCATTTTGAGCCATTTCCATGCAATAACAAGGTCGTGCGGGTGCGTCAAAGTTCAAAGTCTGCGCGTGCGTCAATACGTTTTTGTGTGCAAATATTGCAAAAAACATGACTACCTTCAATCGGCCATAGCTCTTCAGAATGGCCGGTGACCCCCAATTTTTTTTCAATATTCTGAAAGAGTGGGAAATGTAGATGTGATTTAATGTTCGATTTACCTTTTAAATTTATGTTGATGTCATCATATTGCCATATGAATCGAAAAAATGATTTTTCATGTATGACGTCATGAACTTTTTTACCCGCTTTTGTGTATCTCAGTAATTCATGGTCAATTTTCTCCCAAATTTCAGTATGTTGTAGCTGAGACCTCGCTCCATAGTAGGAGTTGCCTTCATTTTTCATTTTGATGACGTCTTCACGGTGTAAATTTCATTATACGCATGAATGTCAAAATCGCACTTCCGTGTTATGTCAATGGAAGTGGTATTTATGAAATGACATGACGAGCTTCTAGGAGATGTATCTCACTAATATGTCAAGCTTTCACTCTGAAATTTCAGTATGTTGTAGCTGAGTCTACGAGCTTTCCGGGACGTTGTCTCCATTTTTAATCAGATGTCGGGATCATGGTGAAATTTCAGCTTGAATATCGATTTCTTAATCATTCTAGCCCCTGCTGGGCATTACGTGTTAAGTGAATGGGAAGATTTGTGGCTCAATAGGTAAGGCGCCGTTTTAAGATCTCGAGGCCCCCGGTTCGATTCCTGGCGTGGGTAGGGTCAACTTTTGCATTCCTTTTGCAATGTTTATTTTGCCATCTTCTTCTGTTCTATGCCTCACTTTGTCATTCTCTTTGAGATTTTCTTTCCAATTCTTTTTTCTCTCACCCCATTCTCTTACATGACTATTAATCACGTTAGCATAAACATGTTACCATTTAGGAAATTCTCTGAAATTTTAGTATAATAGGTGCCCTATGAGCTTTCTTGAGCGCTGTCTCACATTGCTTATGGATAGTTGGTGTCACGAATGAAGGTCTATAGTTCACCGTGCATTTTCCAGCCCATGTCTGTGCATGAATTTGCCAATGCAGACCACCTGATACTTGTCCACAAGTATGTCTCGTTTATTTATTTATTTTTATTCCAAAATTTTGTGGCATGGATATCTCAACAATGCATAAGCCATATTTCATGAAATGTTCATCATGTATGGACATATATGTGAACATGTTCCAGCAACATTTTTAAGGTCATGACGTCATCGTGACGTCATCTACGAGCAGTTTAATGAAAACCTATTACCTCATGTAGCTCTAGAACTGGTCATCTCTGTGTAATGAAATTTGGCATGCATATAATTAATGAGTAGCTGATTAATTTCATTGAAAAAAAACGCGCGCGTACGCGTACGTTAGTGCAAAAACGCGCGCACAAAATTTTAAAATGCTCTAAATCAACTCAAAATTGTTTTGCATATGTTTCAGGCCATTTCTAGCATTTCGAAAATTTCCGCGCGTGCGCGCGCGTTCGCGCGTTTTTTCGTGCGTAACGCGAACAAAACGTCAAAATTCTGTTTTTTTACTGGATTCATGTTACTGACACTACATACAACACATCCTGTCATTTTAAGCCATTTCCATGCAATAACAAGGTCGTGCGGGTGCGTCAAAGTTCAAAGTCTGCGCGTGCGTCAATACGTTTTTGTGTGCAAATATTGCAAAAAACATGACTACCTTCAATCGGCCATAGCTCTTCAGAATGGCCGGTGACCCCCAATTTTTTTTCAATATTCTGAAAGAATGGGAAATGTAGATGTGATTTAATGTTCGATTTACCTTTTAAATTTATGTTGATGTCATCATATTGCCATATGAATCGAAAAAATGATTTTTCATGTATGACGTCATGAACTTTTTTACCCGCTTTTGTGTATCTCAGTAATTCATGGTCAATTTTCTCCCAAATTTCAGTATGTTGTAGCTGAGACCTCGCTCCATAGTAGGAGTTGCCTTCATTTTTCATTTTGATGACGTCTTCACGGTGTAAATTTCATTATACGCATGAATGTCAAAATCGCACTTCCGTGTTATGTCAATGGAAGTGGTATTTATGAAATGACATGACGAGCTTCTAGGAGATGTATCTCACTAATATGTCAAGCTTTCACTCTGAAATTTCAGTATGTTGTAGCTGAGTCTACGAGCTTTCCGGAACGTTGTCTCCATTTTTTAATCAGATGTCGGGATCATGGTGAAATTTCAGCTTGAATATCGATTTCTTAATCATTCTAGCCCCTGCTGGGCATTACGTGTTAAGTGAATGGGAAGATTTGTGGCTCAATAGGTAAGGCGCCGTTTTAAGATCTCGAGGCCCCCGGTTCGATTCCTGGCGTGGGTAGGGTCAACTTTTGCATTCCTTTTGCAATGTTTATTTTGCCATCTTCTTCTGTTCTATGCCTCACTTTGTCATTCTCTTTGAGATTTTCTTTCCAATTCTTTTTTCTCTCACCCCATTCTCTTACATGACTATTAATCACGTTAGCATAAACATGTTACCATTTAGGAAATTCTCTGAAATTTTAGTATAATAGGTGCCCTATGAGCTTTCTTGAGCGCTGTCTCACATTGCTTATGGATAGTTGGTGTCACGAATGAAGGTCTATAGTTCACCGTGCATTTTCCAGCCCATGTCTGTGCATGAATTTGCCAATGCAGACCACCTGATACTTGTCCACAAGTATGTCTCGTTTATTTATTTATTTTTATTCCAAATTTTTGTGGCATTGATATCTCAACAATGCATGAACCATGATTCATGAAATGTTCACCATGTATAGGTATATATGTGAACATGGTCCAGCAACATTTTCAAGGTCATGACGTCATCGTGACGTCATCTACGAGCAGTTTAATGAAAACCTATTACCTCATGTAGCTCTAGAACCAATCATTTATAGCTAATGAAAATTGACATGCATAAATCTAATGATTAAACAATCAATTTCATTAAATAAAAACGCGCGTGTACGCGTACGTTAGTGCAAAAACGCGCGCGCAAAATTTTAAAATGCTCCAAATCAACTCAAAATTGTTTTGCATATGTTTCAGGCCATTTCCAGCATTTCAAAAATTTCCGCGCGTGCGCGCGCGTTCGCGCGTTTTTTCGTGCGTAACGCGTAGGCAGCCTCAAAATTACATTTTTTTTACTGGTTTCATGTCTCTGACACTACAAACAACACATCCTGCAATTTTGAGCAATTTCCATGCAATAACAAGGTCGTGCGGTTACGTCAAAGTTGAAAGTCTGCGCGTGCGTCAATACGTTTTTGTGTGCAAATATTGCAAAAAACATGACTGTCTTCAATCGGCCATAGCTCTTCGGAATGGCCGGTGACCCCCAATTTTCTTTTTAAATTTGGAAAGAATATGAAATATAGATGTGATTTCATGTGTCATTTTACAGGTAAGTACATCGTGACGTCATTATATTGCCATATAAATCGAAAAAATGAATTTTGAATTATGACGTCATGAACTTTTTTACCCGCTTTTGCATATCTCAGTAATCCTTGGTCAATTTTCTCCCAAATTTCACTATGTTGTAGCTGAGACCTTCACCTATGGATAACTATCGTTTATTTGTCAATTTGATGACATCTTCATGGTGTAAATTACATTATACGCATTGGTGTCATAATCGGACGCATGTACGTGTTATGTCAATGGAAGCGGTATTTATGAAATGACATGACGACCTACTAGGAGCTATATCTCGCTTATGTTTGAATCTGTTACTCTGAAATTTTAGTATGTTGTAGCTTAATTTCATTAGCTTTCGGAATCGTTGTCCACTTTTTTATCAGATGTCGGGATCATGGTGAAATTTCAGCTTGAATATCGATTTCTTAATCATTTTAGCCACTGCTGGCGGGCATTACGTGAAAAGTCAATGCGAAGATTTGTGGCTCAATGGGTAAGGCGATGTTTTATGAACGTGCATTTACCAGCCCATGCCAGTGCATGAATTTGCCAATGCAGACCACCTTATACTTGTCCACAAGTATGTCTCGTTCTTGATTGATGTTTAATTAGGTGGTCTGTCGCCAACGACAGATCACCTCTTAATTTCGTTAGAATTTTCTTTCTTTATTATTTATTTATTAGGTGGTCTGTCGCCAACGACAGATCACCTCTTAATTTCGTTAGAATTTTCTTTCTTTATTTATTTATTAGGTGGTCTGCCATGCCATGGCAGATCACCTTTTAATTTCGTTAGAATTTTCTTTCATATTTATTTTTATTTAATGCACCCCACTTTTTTGTGGGAGGTATATCTCAACAATGCATGGACCATGTTTTATGAAATGTTCATCAAGTATACATGTACATGTGAACTTGTCACAGCAACATTTTCAAGGTCATGACGTCATCGTGACGTCATCTAAGAGCAGTTTAATGAAAACCTATTACCGCATATAGCTCTAGATCCAAAAATTCATAGGTAATGAAAATTAAGGTGCATAAATTTAATGGTAATACAATTAATTTCAATGAATAAAAACGCGCGCGTACGCGTGCGTTAGTGCAAAAACGCGCGCGCAAAATTTTAAAATGCTCCAAATCAACTCAAAATTGTTTTGCATATGTTTCAGGCCATTTCTAGCATTTCAAAAATTTCCGCGCGTGCGCGCGCGTTCGCGCGTCTTTTCGTGCGTAGCGCGTACGCACCGTCAAAATTCCGTTTTTTTACTAATTTTACATTTCTGATACTACTACCATCACATCCTGAAATTTTGAGCCATTTCCATGCCACAACAAGGTCGTGAGAGTGCGTCAAAGTTGAAAGTCCGCGCGTGCGTCAATACGTTTTTGTGTGCAAATATTGCAAAAAACATGACTACCTTCAATCAGCCATAGCTCATCAGAATGGCCGGTGACCCCCCATTTTTTTTTAATATTCGGAAAGAGTTTAAAATGTAGATGCGATTTAATGTGTCATTTTACAGTTAGATACATTATAGCATCATCATATTGCAATACAAATCGAAAAAATGAATTTTCATGTATGACGTCATGAACTTTTTTTCCCGTTTTTGCATATCTCAGTAATCCTTGGTCAATTTTCTTCCAATTTTCATTATTTGGTAGCTTAGACATTGCTCTACGAGTTACTAACCTTCCTTTTTTAACATAATCCTATCTTCTTGGAAAAAATTTGATTAAAGACATCAATGTCAAAATCGGACCTATGTACGTGCAATGTCAATGGAAGGGGTATTTATGAAATGACATGACGAGCTTCAAGGAGCTGTATCTCGCTGATGTTTGGAGCTGTTACTCTGAAATTTTAGTATGGTGTAGCTGAGTTTACTAGCTTTCGGGAGTTTATCTCTATTTTTCAATCAGATGTCGGGATCATGGCAAAATTACAGCTTGAATATCGATTTCTAAATCATTCTAGCCACTGCTAGCGGGCATTAAGTGAAAAGTGAATGCGAAGATTTGTGGCTCAATGGGTAAGGCGATGTTTAAGAACGTTCATTTACCAGCCCATGCCAGTGCATGAATTTGCCAATGCAGACCACCTTATACTTGTCCACAAGTATGTCTCGTTTATTTTTATTCCAAATTTTTGTGACATGGATATCTCAACAATGCATAGGCCATATTTCATGAAATGTTCATCATGTATGGACATATATGTGAACATGTTACAGCAACATTTTCAAGGTCATGACGTCATCGTGACGTCATCTACGAGCAGTTTAATGAAAAACTATTACCTCATGTAGCTCTAGAACTGGTCATCTCTGTGTAATGAAATTTGACATGCATATAATTAATGAGTAGCTTATTAATTTCATTGAAAAAAAACGCGCGCGTACGCGTACGTTAGTGCAAAAACGCGCGCGCAAAATTTTAAAATGCTCCAAATCAACTCAAAATTGTTTTGCATATGTTTCAGGCCATTTCTAGCATTTCGAAAATTTCCGCGCGTGCGCGCGCGTTCGCGCGTTTTTTCGTGCGTAACGCGAACAAAACGTCAAAATTCTGTTTTTTTACTGGATTCATGTTACTGACACTACATACAACACATCCTGTCATTTTGAGCCATTTCCATGCAATAACAAGGTCGTGCGGGTGCGTCAAAGTTCAAAGTCTGCGCGTGCGTCAATACGTTTTTGTGTGCAAATATTGCAAAAAACATGACTACCTTCAATCGGCCATAGCTCTTCAGAATGGCCGGTGACCCCCAATTTTTTTTCAATATTCTGAAAGAGTGGGAAATGTAGATGTGATTTAATGTTCGATTTACCTTTTAAATTTATGCTGATGTCATCATATTGCCATATGAATCGAAAAAATGATTTTTCATGTATGACGTCATGAACTTTTTTACCCGCTTTTGTGTATCTCAGTAATTCATGGTCAATTTTCTCCCAAATTTCAGTATGTTGTAGCTGAGACCTCGCTCCATAGTAGGAGTTGCCTTCATTTTTCATTTTGATGACGTCTTCACGGTGTAAATTTCATTATACGCATGAATGTCAAAATCGCACTTCCGTGTTATGTCAATGGAAGTGGTATTTATGAAATGACATGACGAGCTTCTAGGAGATGTATCTCACTAATATGTCAAGCTTTCACTCTGAAATTTCAGTATGTTGTAGCTGAGTCTACGAGCTTTCCGGAACGTTGTCTCCATTTTTTAATCAGATGTCGGGATCATGGTGAAATTTCAGCTTGAATATCGATTTCTTAATCATTCTAGCCCCTGCTGGGCATTACGTGTTAAGTGAATGGGAAGATTTGTGGCTCAATAGGTAAGGCGCCGTTTTAAGATCTCGAGGCCCCCGGTTCGATTCCTGGCGTGGGTAGGGTCAACTTTTGCATTCCTTTTGCAATGTTTATTTTGCCATCTTCTTCTGTTCTATGCCTCACTTTGTCATTCTCTTTGAGATTTTCTTTCCAATTCTTTTTTCTCTCACCCCATTCTCTTACATGACTATTAATCACGTTAGCATAAACATGTTACCATTTAGGAAATTCTCTGAAATTTTAGTATAATAGGTGCCCTATGAGCTTTCTTGAGCGCTGTCTCACATTGCTTATGGATAGTTGGTGTCACGAATGAAGGTCTATAGTTCACCGTGCATTTTCCAGCCCATGTCTGTGCATGAATTTGCCAATGCAGACCACCTGATACTTGTCCACAAGTATGTCTCGTTTATTTATTTTTATTCCAAATTTTTGTGACATGGATATCTCAACAATGCATAGGCCATATTTCATGAAATGTTCATCATGTATGGACATATATGTGAACATGTTCCAGCAACATTTTCAAGGTCATGACGTCATCGTGACGTCATCTACGAGCAGTTTAATGAAAAACTATTACCTCATGTAGCTCTAGAACTGGTCATCTCTGTGTAATGAAATTTGACATGCATATAATTAATGAGTAGCTTATTAATTTCATTGAAAAAAAACGCGCGCGTACGCGTACGTTAGTGCAAAAAACGCGCGCGCAAAATTTTAAAATGCTCCAAATCAACTCAAAATTGTTTTGCATATGTTTCAGGCCATTTCTAGCATTTCGAAAATTTCCGCGCGTGCGCGCGCGTTCGCGCGTTTTTTCGTGCGTAACGCGAACAAAACGTCAAAATTCTGTTTTTTTACTGGATTCATGTTACTGACACTACATACAACACATCCTGTCATTTTGAGCTATTTCCATGCTATAACAAGGTCGTGCGGGTGCGTCAAAGTTCAAAGTCTGCGCGTGCGTCAATACGTTTTTGTGTGCAAATATTGCAAAAAACATGACTACCTTCAATCGGCCATAGCTCTTCAGAATGGCCGGTGACCCCCAATTTTTTTTCAATATTCTGAAAGAGTGGGAAATGTAGATTTGATTTAATGTTCGATTTACCTTTTAAATTTATGTTGATGTCATCATATTGCCATATGAATCGAAAAAATGATTTTTCATGTATGACGTCATGAACTTTTTTACCCGCTTTTGTGTATCTCAGTAATTCATGGTCAATTTTCTCCCAAATTTCAGTATGTTGTAGCTGAGACCTCGCTCCATAGTAGGAGTTGCTTTCATTATTCATTTTGATGACGTCTTCACGGTGTAAATTTCATTATACGCATGAATGTCAAAATCGCACTTCCGTGTTATGTCAATGGAAGTGGTATTTATGAAATGACATGACGAGCTTCTAGGAGATGTATCTCACTAATATGTCAAGCTTTCACTCTGAAATTTCAGTATGTTGTAGCTGAGTCTACGAGCTTTCCGGAACGTTGTCTCCATTTTTTAATCAGATGTGGCGATCATGGTGAAATTTCAGCTTGAATATCGATTTCTTAATCATTCTAGCCCCTGCTGGGCATTACGTGTTAAGTGAATGGGAAGATTTGTGGCTCAATAGGTAAGGCGCCGTTTTAAGATCTCGAGGCCCCCGGTTCGATTCCTGGCGTGGGTAGGGTCAACTTTTGTATTCCTTTTGCAATGTTTATTTTGCCATCTTCTTCTGTTCTATGCCTCACTTTGTCATTCTCTTTGAGATTTTCTTTCCAATTCTTTTTTCTCTCACCCCATTCTCTTACATGACTATTAATCACGTTAGCATAAACATGTTACCATTTAGGAAATTCTCTGAAATTTTAGTATAATAGGTGCCCTATGAGCTTTCTTGAGCGCTGTCTCACATTGCTTATGGATAGTTGGTGTCACGAATGAAGGTCTATAGTTCACCGTGCATTTTCCAGCCCATGTCTGTGCATGAATTTGCCAATGCAGACCACCTGATACTTGTCCACAAGTATGTCTCGTTATTATTTATTTATTTATTTTTATTCCAATTTTTTGTGACATGGATATCTCAGCAATGCATTGGCCATATTTCATGAAATGTTCATCATGTATGGACATATATGTGAACATGTTACAGCAACATTTTCAAGGTCACTCTGAAATTTCAGTATGTTGTAGCTGAGTCTACGAGCTTTCCGGAACGTTGTCTCCATTTTTTAATCAGATGTCGGGATCATGGTGAAATTTCAGCTTGAATATCGATTTCTTAATCATTCTAGCACCTGCTGGGCATTACGTGTTAAGTGAATGGGAAGATGTGTGGCTCAATGGGTAAAGCGCCGTTTTAAGATCTCGAGGCCCCCGGTTCGATTCCTGGCGTGGGTAGGGTCAACTTTTGCATTCCTTTTGCAATGTTTATTTTGCCATCTTCTTCTGTTCTACCCCTCACTTTGTCATTCTCTTTGAGATTTTCTTTCCCATTCGTTTTCTCTCGCCCCTTTATCTTACGTGGCTATTAATTACATGTTAGCACAATATACATGTAACCATTTAGGCATGTCTCTGAAATGTACGTTAGTAGACATTGTAGGTGCGCTCTGAGCTTTCTTGAGCGGAGTCTCTGATTGCTTATGAATAGATGGTGTCACGATTGAAGGTCCATATCACCGTGCATTTTCTAGCCCATGTCAGTGCATGAATTTGCCAATGCAGACCACCTGATACTTGTCCACAAGTATGTCTCGTTATTTATTTATTTATTAGGTGGTCTGCCATGCAGATCACCTCTTGTTTTCGTCCGATTTTTCTTTCTTTATTATTATTATTATTTATTTATTTTTATTCCTAATTTTTGTGGCATGGATATCTCTTCAATGCATGGGCCATTTTTCATGAAATCTTCATCATGCATGAACATGTACGTGAACATGTTTCAGCAACATTTTCAAGGTCATGACGTCATCGTGACGTCATCTACGAGCAATTTAATGAAAATCGATTATTGGATATATCTCTTGAACCAATCATTGATATGTAATGAAATTTGACATGCATGAAATTAATGATAAGTCAATTAATCTCAATAAATAAAAACGCGCGCGTACGCGTACGTTAGTGCAAAAACGCGCGCGCAAAATTTTAAAATGCTCTAAATCAACTCAAAATTGTTTTGCATATGTTTCAGGCAACTTCAAGCATTTCAAAAATTTCCGCGCGTGCGCGCGCGTTCGCGCGTTTTTCCGTGCGTAACGCAAACAAAACGTCAAAATTTCGTTTTTTTACTGCATTCATGTTACTGACACTACATACAACACATCCTGTCATTTTCAGCCATTTCCATGCAATAACAAGGTCGTGCGGGTGCGTCAAAGTTCAAAGTCTGCGCGTGCGTCAATACGTTTTTGTGTACAGATATTGCAAAAAACATGACTACCTTCAATCGGCCATAGCTCTTTAGAATGGCCGCTGACCCCTAATTTTTTTTTAATATTTGAAAAAAATATGAAATGTAGATGTGATTTATGTGTCATTTTACCGGTAAGTACATGGTGACGTCATCATATTGCCATATGAATCGAAAAAATGAATTTTCAATTATGACGTCATAATTTTTTTTACCCGCTTTTGCATATCTCAGTAATCCTAGGTCAATTTTCTCCCAAATTTCAGTATGTTGTGCCTAAGACATGGGTTAGGCCATTTCCTGACCTAGTCTTTCTGACCTAGTCTTTCTGACCTAGTTTTTTTGCCATTCACTCAGTACGGCCTCTGTTATTGGCTACTGTGCTAATGAATATTCAAGACTATGGTATGGCTTGTCGAACATTCGCGCCGGCGCGGCCAAAGAGGCGGCCAGGAGGCGCAATTTTTTCGAACATTCGCGCCGGCGCACCCAAAGAGGCGGCCAGGAGGCGCAATTTTTTTTTACACGCTAGCTCATAGACGCCAGAGCTTTTCACAGCTGAGAGAGAAATCCTTGCTCTCTGCAATCGGCCACAGCCTGCGAGAGCACGCTCATGCCGATATCAGCTGTTCCTTTGTACCATTGTATGTGGGTAATGAGTTGATATAAGGACACTAGAAAACCTATTACTGTGCACAAATGCCATGTTGTGATAAAAAGTTGAGTAAATAGATATGTGTTTGTGTTATAATTATTTCATGTTTGCTAGGTTTTATCAGACTATTTATTATTTTTTTATCTGTCCCTCCCGACATGATGCTCTAAATCCCCTAGAACGAAATGGAATCTCCCGTCTCTTTTTCCCCAAATCTCGCTAGAGAAAAAAATATTGGAGTCATCGACTGTTTGATAGGGGTGCATAATAAATTTCTACCAAAAATATTCCTTATTCAATCATTCAATAACATTTTCATGAGATGATGTATTCCTCAATAATACAAGAAGGATAAACAAACTCACTTTTATCTTATTGTCCCACAAAAATCCAGTTTTTTTTACATTTTATTTTCTTTCTGAGAGCACCGTCCCCTTTTTCTGTAGTGGAGCAGTCCGGCGCCGGCAATTCCCGCGTGGTCTAAGCCACGTGACTCCGAGAGTGTAATCAGAGAGCGGTTGCGAATGGGATGTCAATGAGAACGCGCTATATCAGCGCTTGCTGATATTAGAAACAACTGATAGTCTTACGTTCCTAGACACAATGAATATTTATACTCCGAGAATTTTGATAAGGCATGATCCAAAAGAAGCGCAAGTATCGCAATAAGATAACCAACAAATAAAGAAAAATGTTTGATTTTATCACGGAAGCAAGATTTTGTTAGCATTGGTACTCAAGAGATAAGAGCATGTTTATAACAAGAGGAGAACAAAAAGTTTTAGAGTGTAGACTATCAACGTCCTACGAGTGACCTTCGTAGTCTGGACGCTACACTATGCATCAACACATTCTTTTGCAAAATGTAAACATTGCAGGCTTGTCTTGGGGGAAGTTCTCAAACTATTAAGTATTATGACCTTCCAGACAGGCATGTGATATCTACATTTTGCAAAGGAATGCGAATGTGATGTTAAGTATTCATTTTTCTCCATGTTATTTCAGGGAGTGTTCTTAAACCTCAAACTTTGATGGTATTTTTGCCATGATGAACGACATTTACCTCAAGTAAAGAAAAGTTGTGGTTTTCTTGAAACAATTTACAAGAATTTAGTTACTACATTGATATAAATCATTGCCCTCTGAGGAGTACAGTTTCGATGCATCATGGAGGGAAAAAAAGGTGCATAGAAACAGATGTGTTGGAAGTGAAAAAGAAAAAAGCGTGATTATTTTTTGTTTGTTTCTTTCTTTACATAGTTATTGTGGATTTTTTTGTTCATCATTTGGGGTTCAGGGAACTAGAAAGATGAAGAAAGGAAGAATGAAACACCTGCTGAGCAGGCTCTCTTTATTATACAAGATATACATATATACATATCATCAAAAGGGGGTAAACTGTGACAAGTTGCTTGCAGAACCTGTGGAAGAAAGCAACTCGAGAATAAAAGAGGACAGCAGCCATTCTCTCTGCACAATTACAGCCACAACACGATCACAGCAAAACGAGTGTTTGGGACTGGGTCTGCGATGAAATTTGAAGTGTTGAGAACACACCTGATTTAAACTGCAAAAAAAAAAAAAACTGTTTAGAGGTATACTGATGAAAGCTACACGATAACTAAAACAGTGCTGGTCAGGATTGTGAACCAAATTAGAACTGAAATGCGACTGAAAAGGATGCAAAGCAAAAAAACCTCGGATCTATGTCTACCTATACAGTGTATTATCGTATTGTTCGCGCTACAGCCCAGTCTTACACACACGCGCGTTCACGGCGAGCAAAAACAAACGGCAGTCACACCTCAGTCATCACACAACAGTCATATACCAAGCATTCTAAACCCCCGGTCTAAACCAGCCCGAAACTCACCAAAAACTCAACAAAATGCCACATCCAGCTGTCAGAAACGTCACAATATATCCACACACGGAAAAAATTGCAGTCAGAGGAAAAGGTGACACAAAAGAGGGCTAAAAACAGGAAAGCAAAGGAGAGGAAAATAATCCCTACAGCTTCACTCAGTTAACCTATACTAGGAAAGTGAATGAGCGAGCAGCTAGCTCGCTAACTGCACGTGCATGCAGTGAATGAGAACGCACCCGGGTGTAGAATTTCGACAAGCCATAGTCTTAAATATTCATTAGTACAGTAGCCAATAACAGAGGCCGTCTCATGAAAACTGCCTCGTGTACAAAATGAATGGCAAAAAACTAGGTCAGAAAGACTAGGTCAGAAAGACTAGGTCAGGAAATGGCCTAACCCCTAAGACATTGCTCTATGGCAGGGTTGCCTTAACTTTTCAATTTGTAAAAGTCTTCAAGGTAAAAATATGATTATAGGCATTAATATCAGAATCAGACGTTTTCACGTGTAATGTCAACGGGAGGGTCATTTATTTTAAATCATGAAATGACATGTCAATCTTTCAGGAGCTATATCTTTTCCTATGTTACGATCTTTCACTCTGAAAATGGAGTATGTTGTAGCTGAATCTCTGAGCTTTCGGCTACGTGGTCTCCATTTTTTCATTAGATATCGGGATCATGGCAAAATTTCAGCTTAAATATCGATTTCTAAATCATTCTAGCCACTGCTAGCGGGCATTACGTGAAAAGTGAATGCGAAGATTTGTGGCTCATGCCAGTGCACGAATTTGCCAATGCAGACCACCTTATACTTGTCCACAAGTATGTCTCGTTTATTTTTATTCCTAATTTTTGTGGCATTGATATCTCAACATTGCATGGGCAATTTTTCATGAAATCTTTATCATGCATTGCTATATACGTGAACATGTTCCAGCAATATTTTCAAGGTCATGACGTCATCGTGACGTCATCTACGAGCAATTAAATGAAAATCTATTATCTCATGTAGCTCTAGAACTAGTCATCTCTGTGTAATGAAATTTGGCATGCATATAATTAATGAGTAGCCAATTAATTTCAATGAATAAAAACGCGCGCGTACGCGTACGTTAGTGCAAAAACGCGCGCGCAAAATTTATAAATGCTCCAAATCAACTCAAAATTGTTTTGCATATGTTTCAGGCAATTTCTAGCATTTCAAAAATTTCCGCGCGTGCGCGCGCGTTCGCACGTTTTTCCGTGCGTAACGCGAACAAAACGTCAAAATTCTTTTTTTTTTACTTAATTCATGTTACTGACACTACATACAACACATCCTGTCATTTTGAGCCATTTCCATGCAATAACAAGGTCGTGCGGGTGCGTCAAAGTTCAAAGTCTGCGCGTGCGTCAATACGTTTTTGTGTGCAAATATTGCAAAAAACATGACTACCTTCAATCGGCCATAGCTCTTCAGAATGGCTGGTGACTCCCAATTTTTTTTCAATATTCTGAAAGAGTGGGAAATGTAGATGTGATTTAATGTTCGATTTACCTTTTAAATTTATGTTGATGTCATCATATTGCCATATGACTCGAAAAAATGATTTTTCATGTATGACGTCATGAACTTTTTTACCCGCTTTTGTGTATCTCAGTAATCCATGGTCAATTTTCTCCCAAATTTCAGTATGTTGTAGCTGAGACCTCGCTCCATAGTAGAAGGTTGCCTTCATTTTTCATTTTGATGACGTCTTCACGGTGTAAATTTCATTATACGCATGAATGTCAAAATCGCACTTCCGTGTTATGTCAATGGTAGTGGTATTTATGAAATGACATGACGAGCTTCTAGGAGATGTATCTCACTAATATGTCAAGCTTTCACTCTGAAATTTCAGTATGTTGTAGCTGAGTCTACGAGCTTTCCGGAACGTTGTCTCCATTTTTTGATCAGATATCGGGATCATGGTGAAATTTCAGCTTGAATATCGATTTCTTAATCATTCTAGCCCCTGCTGGGCATTACGTGTTAAGTGAATGGGAAGATTTGTGGCTCAATAGGTAAGGCGCCGTTTTAAGATCTCGAGGCCCCCGGTTCGATTCCTGGCGTGGGTAGGGTCAACTTTTGCATTCCTTTTGCAATGTTTATTTTGCCATCTTCTTCTGTTCTATCCCTCACTTTGTCATTCTCTTTGAGATTTTCTTTCCAATTCTTTTTTCTCTCGCCCCATTCTCTTACATGACTAATAATCACGTTAGCATAAACATGTTACCATTTAGGAAATTATCTGAAATGTTAGTATAATAGGTGCCCTATGAGCTTTCTTGAGCGCTGTCTCACATTGCTTATGGATAGTTGGTGTCACGAATGAAGGTCTATAGTTCACTGTGCATTTTCCAGCCCATGTCTGTGCATGAATTTGCCAATGCAGACCACCTGATACTTGTCCACAAGTATGTCTCGTTATTTATTTATTTATTAGGTGGTCTGCCATGCAGATCACCTCTTGTTTTCGTCCGATTTTTCTTTCTTTATTAGGTGGTCTGCCATGCAGATCACCTCTTGTGTTTGTCCGAATTTTCTTTCTTTATTTCTTTATTTCTTTCTTTATTTATTTTTATTCCAAATTTTTGTGGCATTGATATCTCAACAATGCATGGGCCATTTTTCATCAAATGTTCATCATGTATGGGTATATATGTGAACATGATCCAGCAACATTTTCAAGGTCATGACGTCATCGTGACGTCATCTACGAGCAATTTAATGAAAATTGATTATTGGATATATCTCTTGAACCAATCATTGATATGTAATGAAATTTAACATGCATAAAATTAATAATAAGCCAATTAATCTCAATAAATAAAAACGCGCGCGTACGCGTACGTTAGTGCAAAAACGCGCACGCAAAATTTTAAAATGCTCAGAATCAACTCAAAATTGTTTGGCATATGTTTTAGGCAATTTCTAGCATTTCAAAAAATTTCGCGCGTGCGCGCGCGTTCGCGCGTTTTTCCGTGCGTAACGCGAACAAAACGTCAAAATTCCGTTATTTTACTAAATTCATGTTACTGACACTACATACAACACATCCTGTCATTTTGAGTCATTTCCATGCAATAACAAGGTCGTGCGGGTGCGTCAAAGTTCAAAGTCTGCGCGTGCGTCAATACGTTTTTGTGTGCAAATATTGCAAAAAACATGACTACCTTCAATCGGCCATAGCTCCTCAGAATGGCCGGTGACCCCCAATTATTATTTAATATTTGGAAAGAGTATGAAATGTAAATGTGATTTCATGTGTCATTTGACCGGTAAGTACATGGTGACGTCATCATATTGCCATATGAATCGAAAAAATGAATTTTCAATTATGACGTCATGTACTTTTTTACCCGCATTTGCATATCTCAGTAATCCTTAGTCAATTTCCTCCCAAATTTCACTATGTTATAGCTGAGACCTTCTTCTATAGATGAATTTCCTTGATTTGTCATTTTGTTGATATCCTCATGGTGTAAATTTCATTATTCGCATTAGTGTCATAAACGGAAGCATGTACGTGTTACGTCAATGGAAGGTGTCATCATTTTGTCAAGTCTCTGAAATATTAGTATATTGCACGGGGCTTTATGAGTTTTCTTGAGCGTTGCCTCTGATTTCTAAGAAATAGATGGTGTCACCATGGAAAGACGATGGTGTCGCCGTGCATTTACCATACCATATCAGTGCACAAATTTGCCAATGCAGACCACCTTATACTTGTCCACAAGTATGTCTCGTTATTAGGTGGTCTGCCATGCAGATCACCTTTTGTTTTCGTTCGAATTTTCTTTCTTTATTAGGTGGTCTGCCATGCAGATCACCTCTTGTTTTCGTCCGAATTTTCTTTCTTTATTTATTTATTTATTTATTTTTATTCCAAATTTTTGTGGCATTGATATCTCAACAATGCATGGACCATGTTTCATGAAATGTTCACCATGTATAGGTATATATGTGAATATGGTCCAGCAACATTTTCAAGGTCATGACGTCATCGTGACGTCATCTACGAGCAGTTTAATGAAAACCTATTACCTCATGTAGCTCTAGAACCAATCATTTATAGCTAATGAAAATTAACATGCATAAATTTAATGATTCAACAATTAAATTCGATGAATAAAAACGCGCGCGTACGCGTACGTTAGTGCAAAAACGCGCGCGCAAAATTTTAAAATTCTCCAAATCAACTCAAAATTGTTTTGCATATGTTTCAGGCCATTCCCAGCATTTCAAAAATTTCCGCGCGTGCGCGCGCGTTCGCGCGTTTTTCTGTGCGTAACGCGAATAGAACGTCAAAATTCCGTTTTTTTACTAAATTCATGTTACTGACACTACATACAACACATCCTGTCATTTTGAGCCATTTCCATGCAATAACAAGGTCGTGCGGGTGCGTCGAAGTTGAAAGTCTGCGCGTGCGTCAATACGTTTTTGTGTGCAAATATTGCAAAAAACATGACTACCTTCAATCGGCCATAGCTCTTCAGAATGGCCGGTGACCCCCAATTTTTTTTTAATATTTGGAAAGAGTATGAAATGTATATGTCATTTCATGTGTCATTTTACCAGTAAGTACATGGTGACGTCATTATATTGCCATATGAATCGAAAAAATGAATTTTCAATTATGACGTCATGAACTTTTTTACCCGCTTTTGCATATCTCAGTAATCCTTTGTCAATTTTCTCCCAAATTTCAGTATGTTGTGCCTAGGACATTGCTCTGTGGCAGTCTTGCCTTAACTTTTCAATTTGTTAATGTGTTCAAGGTGAAAATATGATTATAGGCATTAAAGTCAGAATCACACGTTTTCACGTGTAATGTCAATGGGAGGGTCATTTATTTGAAATCATGAAATGACATGGCAATCTTTCAGGAGCTATATCTTTTCCCATGTCACGATCTTTTACTCTGAAATTTTAATATGTTGTAGCTGAATCGAGTAGCTTTCGGCCACGTGGTCTCCATTTTTTCATTAGATATCGGGATCATGGCAAAATTTCAGCTTCAATATCGATTTCTAAATCAATCTAGCCACTGCTAGCGGGCATTACGTGAAAAGTGAATGCGAAGATTTGTGGCTCAATGGGTAAGGCGATGTTTTAAGAACGTTCATTTACCAGCCCATGCCAGTGCATGAATTTGCCAATGCAGACCACCTTATACTTGTCCACAAGTATGTCTCGTTATTATTTATTTATTTATTTATTTTTATTCCAAATTTTTGTGGCATGGATATCTCAACAATGCATTGGCCATTTTTCATCAAATTTTCATCATGCCTGGGTATATACGCGAACATGTTCTAGCAACATTTTCAAGGTCATGACGTCATCGTGACGTCATCTACGAGCAGTTTAATGAAAATCTTTTATCTCATGTAGCTCTAGAACCAATTATTTATAGCTAATGAAAATTGACATGCATCAATTTAATAATAATTAAATTAATTTCAATAAATAAAAACGCGCGCGTACGCGTACGTTAGTGCAAAAACGCGCGCGCAAAATTTTAAAATGCTCCAAATCAACTGAAAATTGTTTTGCATATGTTTCAGGCCATTTCTAGCATTTCAAAAATTTCCGCGCGTACACGCGCGTTCGCGCGTTTTTCAATGCCTAAGGCGAACAAAACGTCAAAATTCCGTTTTTTTACTGGATTCATCTTACTGACACTACATACAACACATCCTGTCATTTTGAGCCATTTCCATGCAATAACAAGGTCGTGCGGGTGCGTCAAAGTTGAAAGTCTGCGCGTGCGTCAATACGTTTTTGTGTGCAAATATAGTAAAAAAACATGACTACCTTCAATCGGCCATAGCTCTTCAGAATGGCTGGTGACCCCCAATTTTTTTTTAATATTCTAAAAGAGTGGGAAATGTAGATGTGATTTAATGTTCGATTTACCTTTTAAATTTATGTTGATGTCATCATATTGCCATATGAATCGAAAAAATGATTTTTCATGTATGACGTCATGAACTTTTTTACCCGCTTTTGTGTATCTCAGTAATCCATGGTCAATTTTCTCCCAAATTTCAGTATGTTGTAGCTGAGACCTCGCTCCATAGTAGGAGTTGCCTTCATTTTTCATTTTGATGACGTCTTCACGGTGTAAATTTCATTATACGCATGAATGTCAAAATCGCACATCCGTGTTATGTCAATAAGAGTGGTATTTATGAAATGACATGACGAGCTTCTAGGAGATGTATCTCACTAATATGTCAAGCTTTCACTCTGAAATTTCAGTATGTGTTGTAGCTGAGTCTACGAGCTTTCCGGGACGTTGTCTCCATTTTTTAATCAGATGTCGGGATCATGGTGAAATTTCAGCTTGAATATCGATTTCTTAATCATTCTAGCCACTGCTGGGCATTACGTGTTAAGTGAATGGGAAGATTTGTGGCTCAATAGGTAAGGCGCCGTTTTAAGATCTCGAGGCCCCCGGTTCGATTCCTGGCGTGGGTAGGGTCAACTTTTGCATTCCTTTTGCAATGTTTATTTTGCCATCTTCTTCTGTTCTATCCCTCAGTTTGTCGTTCTCTTTGAGATTTTCTTTCCAATTCTTTTTCTCTCGTCCCATTCTCTTACATGACTATTAATCACGTTAGCATAAACATGTTACCATTTAGGAAATTCTCTGAAATGTTAGTATAATAGGTGCCCTATGAGCTTTCTTGAGCGATGTCTCACATTGCTTATGGATAGATGGTGTCACGAATGAAGGTCTATAGTTCACCGTGCATTTTCCAGCCCATGTCTGTGCATGAATTTGCCAATGCAGACCACCTGATACTTGTCCACAAGTATGTCTCGTTATTATTAGGTGGTCTGCCATGCCATGGCAGATCACCTTTTAATTTCGTCAGAATCTTCTATCTTCTTTTTATTTTTATTCCATACCCCCCACTTTTTTGTGGCGATTATATCTCAACAATGCATGAACCATGTTTTATCAAATTTTCATCATGTATAGGCATATATGTGAACATGTGTCCGCAACAATTTCAAGGTCATTACATAACCGTGACGTCATCTACGAGCAATTTAATGAAAAACGATTATTGGATATATCTCTTGAACCAATCATTTATATGTAATGAAATTTAACATGCATAAATCTAATGATAAATCAATTAATTTCAATAAATAAAAACGAGCGCGTACGCGTACGTTAGTGCAAAAATGCACGCGCAAAATTTTAAAATGCTCTAAATCAACTCAAAATTGTTTTGCATATGTTTCAGGCATTTTTAAGCATTTCAAATATTTCCGCGCGTGCGCGCGCGTTCGCGCGTTTTTCCGTGCGTAACGCAAACAAAATGTCAAAATTCCGTTTTTTTACTGGATTCATGTTACTGACACTACATACAACACATCCTGTCATTTTGAGCCATTTCCATGCAATAACAAGGTCGTGCGGGTGCGTCAAAGTTGAAAGTCTGCGCGTGCGTCAATACGTTTTTGTGTGCAAATATTGCAAAAAACATGACAACCCTCAATCGGCCATAGCTCTTCAGAATGGCCGCTGACCCCCATTTTTTTTTTAATATTTGGAAAGAGTATGAAATGTAGATGTCATTTCATGTGTCATTTTACCGGTAAGTACATGGTGACGTCATCATATTGCCATATGAATCGAAAAAATGAATTTTCAATTATGACGTCATAAATTTTTTTACCCGCTTTTGCATATCTCAGTATTCCTTTTTAAATTTTCTCCCAAAATTCAGTATGATGTGCCTTAGACATTTCTCTATGGCAGGCTTGCCTTAACTTTTCAATTTGTTAACGTCTTCAAGGTGAAAATATGATTATAGGCATTAATGTTAGAATCAGACGTTTTTACGTGTAATGTCAATGGGAGGGTCATTTATTTGAAATCATGAAATGACATGGCACTCTTTCAGGAGCTATATCTTTTCCTATGTTACGATCTTTCACTATGAAATTTTAGTATTTTGTAGCTGAATCTAGTAGCTTTCAGCCATGTGGTCTCATGGCAAAATTTCAGCTTGAATATCGATTTCTAAATCATTCTAGTCACTGCTAGCGGGCATTACGTGAAAAGTGAATGCGAAGATTTGTGGCTCAATGGGTAAGGCGATGTTTTAAGAATGTTCATTTACCAGCCCATGCCAGTGCATGAATTTGCCAATGCAGACCACCTTATACTTGTCCACAAGTATGTCTCGTCTTTCTTTATTAGGTGGTCTGCCATGCAGATCACCTCTTGTGTTTGTCCGAATTTTCTTTCTTTATTTATTTATTTATTTTTATTCCAAATTTTTGTGGCATGGATATCTCAATAATGCATGGGCCATGTTTCATCAAATGTTCATCATGTATGGACATATATGTGAACATGGTCCAGCAACATTTTCAAGGTCATGACGTCATCGTGACGTCATCTACGAGCAGTTTAATGAAAACCTATTACCTCATGTAGCTCTAGAACCAGTCATTTATAGCTAATGAAAATTGATATGCATAAATTTAGTGATAATACAATTAATTTCAATAAACAAAAACACGCGCGTACGCGTACGTTATCGCTAAAACGCGCGCGCAAAATTTTAAAATGCTCCAAATCAACTCAAAATTGCTTTGCATATGTTTCGGGCCATTTCGAGCATTTCAAAAATTTCCGCGCGTGCGCGCGCGTTTGCGCGTTTTTCCGTGCGTAACGCGAACAAAACGTCAAAATTTCGTTTTTTTATTGAATTTATGTTACTGACACTACAGTCAACACATCCTGTCATTTTGAACCATTTCCATGCAATAACAAGGTCGTGCGGGTGCGTCAAAGTTCAAAGTCTGCGCGTGCGTCAATACGTTTTTGTGTGCAAATATTGCAAAAAACATGACTACCTTCAATCGGCCATAGCTCTTCAGAATGGACGGTGACCCCTATTTTTTTTTTAATATTTGGAAAGAGTATAAAATTTAGATGTGATTTTATGTGTCATTTTACCGGTAAGTACATTGTGACGTCATCATATTGCCATATGAATCGAAAAAATGAATTTTCAATTATGACGTCATGAACTTTTTTACCCGCTTTTGCATATCTCAGTAATACTTTGTCAATTTTCTCCCAAATTTCAGTATGTTGTGCCTAAGACATTGCTCTTTGGCAAGCTTGCCTTATTTTTTCAAGTTGTTAACGTCTTCATGGTGAAAATATGATTATAGGAATTATTGTCAGAATCAGACGTTTTCACGTGTAATGTCAATGGGAGGGTCATTTATTTGAAATCATGAAATGACATGGCAATCTTTCAGGAGCTATATCTTTTCCTATGTTACGATCTTTTACTATGAAATTTTAGTATGTTGTAGCTGAATCTAGTAGCTTTCGGCCATGTGGTCTCCATTTTTTCATTAGATATCGGGATCATGGCAAAATTTCAGCTTGAATATCGATTTCTAAATCAATCTAGCCACTGCTAGCGGGCATTACGTGAAAAGTGAATGCGAAGATTTGTGGCTCAATGGGTAAGGCGATGTTTTAAGAAAGTTCATTTACCAGCCCATGCCAGTGCATGAATTTGCCAATGCAGACCACCTTATACTTGTCCACAAGTATGTCTCGTTATTTATTTATTTTTATTCCTAATTTTTGTGGCATGGATATCTCTTCAATGCATGGGCCATTTTTCATGAAATCTTCATCATGCATGAACATGTACGTGAACATGTTTCAGCAACATTTTCAAGGTCATGACGTCATCGTGACGTCATCTACGAGCAATTTAATGAAAATCGATTATTGGATATATCTCTTGAACCAATCATTGATATGTAATGAAATTTGACATGCATGAAATTAATGATAAGTCAATTAATTTCAATAAATAAAAACGCGCGCGTACGCGTACGTTAGTGCAAAAACGCGCGCGCAAAATTTTAAAATGCTCTAAATCAACTCAAAATTGTTTTGCATATGTTTCAGGCAACTTCAAGCATTTCAAAAATTTCCGCGCGTGCGCGCGCGTTCGCGCGTTTTTCCGTGCGTAACGCAAACAAAACGTCAAAATTTCGTTTTTTTACTGCATTCATGTTACTGACACTACATACAACACATCCTGTCATTTTCAGCCATTTCCATGCAATAACAAGGTCGTGCGGGTGCGTCAAAGTTCAAAGTCTGCGCGTGCGTCAATACGTTTTTGTGTACAGATATTGCAAAAAACATGACTACCTTCAATCGGCCATAGCTCTTTAGAATGGCCGCTGACCCCTAATTTTTTTTTAATATTTGAAAAAAATATGAAATGTAGATGTGATTTATGTGTCATTTTACCGGTAAGTACATGATGACGTCATCATATTGCCATATGAATCGAAAAAATGAATTTTCAATTATGACGTCATAATTTTTTTTACCCGCTTTTGCATATCTCAGTAATCCTAGGTCAATTTTCTCCCAAATTTCAGTATGTTGTGCCTAAGACATTGCTCTATGGCAGGGTTGCCTTAACTTTTCAATTTGTAAAAGTCTTCAAGGTAAAAATATGATTATAGGCATTAATATCAGAATCAGACGTTTTCACGTGTAATGTCAACGGGAGGGTCATTTATTTTAAATCATGAAATGACATGTCAATCTTTCAGGAGCTATATCTTTTCCTATGTTACGATCTTTCACTCTGAAAATGGAGTATGTTGTAGCTGAATCTCTGAGCTTTCGGCTACGTGGTCTCCATTTTTTCATTAGATATCGGGATCATGGCAAAATTTCAGCTTAAATATCGATTTCTAAATCATTCTAGCCACTGCTAGCGGGCATTACGTGAAAAGTGAATGCGAAGATTTGTGGCTCATGCCAGTGCACGAATTTGCCAATGCAGACCACCTTATACTTGTCCACAAGTATGTCTCGTTAGGTGGTCTGCCATGCCATGGCAGATCACCTCTTGTTTTTGTCCGAATTTTCTTTCTTTATTAGGTGGTCTGCCATGCCATGGCAGATCACCTCTTGTTTTTGTCCGAATTTTCTTTCTTTATTATTATTATTTATTTTTATTCCTATTTTTTGTGACATGGATATCTCAACAATGCATGGACCATGTTTCATCAAATGTTCATCATGTATAGGTATATATGTGAACATGGTCCAGCAACATTTTCAAGGTCATTACGTAATCGTGACGTCATGCACGAGCAATTTAATGAAAATCGATTATCTCATGTAGCTCTAAAACCGTTCATCTCTGTGTAATGAAATTTGGCATGTATATAATTAGTGACAAGACAATTAATTTCAATGAAAAAAAACGCGCGCGTACGCGTACGTTAGTGCATTAACGCGCGCGTAAAATAAAAAAATGCTCTAAATCAACTAGAAATTGTTTTGCATATGTTTGAGGCCATTTCTAGCATTTTTCAAATTTCCGCGCGTACGCGCGCGCGCGCGCGTTTTTCCGTGCGTTTAGCAAACGCAACGTCGGAAAACCGTTTTTTCACTGGATTCATGTTTCTGACACTTCAAACAACACATCCTGAAATTTTGAGCCTCTTCTATGCAATAATAAGGTCGTGCGGGTGCGTCAAAGTTCAAAGTCCGCGCGTGCGTCAATACGTTTTTGTGTGCAAATATTGCAAAAAACATGACCACCTTCAATCGGCCATAGCTCCTCAGAATGGCTGGTGACCCCCAATTTTTTTTTCATATTTTGAAAGAGTGGCAACTGTAGATGCTATTTCATGTATCATTTGGTCGTTAAATACATCGTAACGTCATCATATTGCCATATGAATCGAAAAAATCAATTTTCATGTATGACGTCATAAACTTTTTTACCCGTTCTTGCGTATCTCAGTAATCTTTGGTCAATTTTGTTCCAAATTTCAGTATGTGATAGCTGAGACATTGCTCTATGAGAAATTAGCACTAATATTTAGATAGGATTCCATCTTCATGGTATAAATTTGATTATAGACATTAATGTCAAAATCGATCGTATGTACGTGTTATGTCAATGGAAGGGGTATTTATTAAATGACATGACGATCTTCTAGGAGCTGTATCTCGCTTATGTTCAATTCTGTTACTCTGAAATTTTAGTATGTTGTAGCTGAGTCTACTAGCTTTCGGGGACGTCATCTTTATTTTTTAATCAGATGTCGCGATCATGGCGAAATTTCATCTTGAATATCAATTTCTTAATCATTCTAGCCCCTGCTGGGCATTACGTGTTAAGTGAATGGGAAGATGTGTGGCTCAATTGGTAAGGCGCCGCGTTTTAAGATCTCGAGGCCCCCGGTTCGATTCCTGGAGTGGGTAGGGTAAATTTTTGCATTCCTTTTACAATGTTTCTTTTGCCATCTTCTTCTGTTCTATCCCTCACTTTGTCTTTCTCTTTGAGATTTTCTTTCCCATTCGTTTTCTCTCGCCCCTTTATCTTACGTGGCTATTAATTACATGTTAGCACAATATACATGTACCATTTATAGGCATGTCTCTGAAATGTACGTTAGTAGACATTGTAGGTGCGCTCTGAGCTTTCTTGAGCGGAGTCTCTGATTGCTTATGAATAGATGGTGTCACGATTGAAGGTCCATATCACCGTGCATTTTCTAGCCCATGTCAGTGCATGAATTTGCCAATGCAGACCACCTTATACTTGTCCACAAGTATGTCTCGTTATTATTATTAGGTGGTCTGCCATGCCATGGCAGATCACCTCTTGTTTTTGTCCGAATTTTCTTTCTTTATTATTAGGTGGTCTGCCATGCCATGGCAGATCACCTCTTGTTTTTGTCCGAATTTTCTTTCTTTATTATTATTATTATTATTATTATTTATTTTTATTCCTATTTTTTGTGACATGGATATCTCAACAATGCATGGACCATGTTTCATCAAATGTTCATCATGTATAGGTATATATGTGAACATGGTCCAGCAACATTTTCAAGGTCATTACGTAATCGTGACGTCATGTACGAGCAATTTAATGAAAATCTATTATTTCATGTAGCTCTAAAACCGTTCATCTCTGTGTAATGAAATTTGGCATGTATATAATTAATGACAAGACAATTAATTTCAATGAAAAAAAACGCGCGCGTACGCGTACGTTAGTGCAGTAACGCGCGTGTAAAATAAAAAAATGCTCCAAATCAACTAGAAATTGTTTTGCATATGTTTGAGGCCATTTCTAGCATTTTTCAAATTTCCGCGCGTACGCGCGCGCGCGCGCGTTTTTCCGTGCGTTTAGCAAACGCAACGTCGGAAAACCGTTTTTTTCACTGGATTCATGTTTTTGACACTGCAAACAACACATCCTGAAATTTTGAGCCATTTCCATGCAATAATAAGGTCGTACTGGTGCGTCAAAGTTCAAAGTCCGCGCGTGCGTCAATACGTTTTTGTGTGCAAATATTGCAAAAAACATGACCACCTTCAATCGGCCATAGCTCCTCAGAATGGCTGGTGACCCCCAATTTTTTTTTCATGTTTTGAAAGAGTGGGAACTGTAAATGCTATTTCATGTATCATTTGATCGTTAAATACATCGTAACGTCATCATATTGCCATATAAATCGAAAAAATCAATTTTCATGTATGACTTCATAAACTTTTTTACCCGTTCTTGCGTATTTCAGTAATCTTTGGCCAATTTTGTTTCAAATTTCAGTATGTGATAGCTGAGACATTGCTCTATGAGAAATTAGCCCTAATATTTCAATAGGATTCCATCTTCATGGTACAAATTTGATTATAGACATTAATGTCAAAATCGATCGTATATACGTGTTATGTCAATGGAAGGGGTATTTATTAAATGACATGACGATCTTCTAGGAGCTGTATCTCGCTTATGTTCAATTCTGTTACTCTGAAATTTTAGTATGTTGTAGCTGAGTCTACTAGCTTTCGGGGACGTGATCTTTATTTTTTAATCAGATGTCGCGATCATGGCGAAATTTCATCTTGAATATCAATTTCTTAATCATTCTAGCCCCTGCTGGGCATTACGTGTTAAGTGAATGGGAAGATGTGTGGCTCAATTGGTAAGGCGCCGCCTTTTAAGATCTCGAGGCCCCCGGTTCGATCCCTGGAGTGGGTAGGGTAAATTTTTGCATTCCTTTTACAATGTTTTTTTTGCCATCTTCTTCTGTTCTATCCCTCACTTTGTCATTCTCTTTGAGATTTTCTTTCCCATTCGTTTTCTCTCGCCCCTTTATCTTACGTGGCTATTAATTACATGTTAGCACAATATACATGTAACCATTTAGGCATGTCTCTGAAATGTACGTTAGTAGACATTGTTAGGTGCGCTCTGAGCTTTCTTGAGCGGAGTCTCTGATTGCTTATGAATAAATGGTGTCACGATTGAAGGTCCATATCACCGTGCATTTTCTAGCCCATGTCAGTGCATGAATTTGCCAATGCAGACCACCTTGGTCTGCCATGCCATGGCAGATCACCTCTTGTTTTTGTCCGAATTTTCTTTCTTTATTATTATTATTATTATTATTATTTATTTTTATTCCTATTTTTTGTGACATGGATATCTCAACAATGCATGGACCATGTTTCATCAAATGTTTATCATGTATAGGTATATATGTGAACATGTTACAGGAACATTTTCAAGGTCATTGCGTAATCGTGACGTCATGCACGAGCAATTTAATGAAAATCTATTATTTCATGTAGCTCTAAAGCCGTTCATCTCTGTGTAATGAAATTTGGCATGTATATAATTAATGACAAGACAATTAATTTCAATGAAAAAAAACGCGCGCGTACGCGTACGTTAGTGCATTAACGCGCGCGTAAAATAAAAAAATGCTCCAAATTAACTAGAAATTGTTTTGCATATGTTTGAGGCCATTTCTAGCATTTTTCAAATTTCCGCGCGTACGCGCGCGCGCGCGCGTTTTTCCGTGCGTTTAGCAAACGCAACGTCGGAAAACCGTTTTTTCACTGGATCCATGTTTCTGACACTGCAAACAATACATCCTGAAATTTTGAGCCATTTCTATGCAATAATAAGGTCGTGCGGGTGCGTCAAAGTTCAAAGTCCGCGCGTGCGTCAATACGTTTTTGTGTGCAAAAACATGACCACCTTCAATCGGCCATAGCTCCTCAGAATGGCTGGTGACCCCCAATTTTTTTTTCATATTTTGAAAGAGTGGGAACTGTAGATGCTATTTCATGTATCATTTGGTCGTTAAATACATCGTAACGTCATCATATTGCCATATAAATCGAAAAAATCAATTTTCATGTATGACGTCATAAACTTTTTTACCCGTTCTTGCGTATCTCAGTAATCTTTGGTCAATTTTGTTCCAAATTTCAGTATGTGATAGCTGAGACATTGCTCTATGAGAAAGTAGCCCTAATATTTCAATAGGATTCTATCTTCATGGTATAAATTTGATTATAGACATTAATGTCAAAATCGATCGTAAGTACGTGTCATGTCAATGGAAGGGGTATTTATTAAATGACATGACGATCTTCTAGGAGCTGTATCTCGTTTATGTTCAATTCTGTTACTCTGAAATTTTAGTATGTTGTAGCTGAGTCTACTAGCTTTCGGGGAGTCATCTTTATTTTTTAATCAGATGTCGCGATCATGGCGAAATTTCATCTTGAATATCAATTTCTTAATTATTCTAGCCCCTGCTGGGCATTACGTGTTAAGTGAATGGGAAGATGTGTGGCTCAATTGGTGAGGCGCCGCGTTTTAAGATCTCGAGGCCCCCGCTTCGATTCCTGGAGTGGGTAGGGTAAATTTTCGCATTCCTTTTACAATGTTTCTTTTGCCACCTTCTTCTGTTCTATCCCTCACTTTGTCTTTCTCTTTGAGATTTTCTTTCCCATTCGTTTTCTCTCGCCCCTTTATCTTACGTGGCTATTAATTACATGTTAGCACAATATACATGTAACCATTTAGGCATGTCTCTGAAATGTACGTTAGTAGACATTGTAGGTGCGCTCTGAGCTTTCTTGAGCGGAGTCTCTGATTGCTTATGAATAGATGGTGTCACGATTGAAGGTCCATATCACCGTGCATTTTCTAGCCCATGTCAGTGCATGAATTTGCCAATGCAGACCACCTTATACTTGTCCACAAGTATGTCTCGTTATTATTTATTTTTATTCCTATTTTTTGTGACATGGATATCTCAACAATGCATGAACCATGTTTCATCAAATGTTCATCATGTATAGGTATATATGTGAACATGGTCCAGCAACATTTTCAAGGTCATTACGTAATCGTGACGTCATGCACGAGCAATTTAATGAAAATCGATTATCTCATGTAGCTCTAAAACCGTTCATTTCTGTGTAATGAAATTTGGCATGTATATAATTAATGACAAGACAATTAATTTCAATGAAAAAAAACGCGCGCGTACGCGTACGTTAGTGCATTAACGCGCGCGTAAAATAAAAAAATGCTCCAAATCAACTAGAAATTGTTTTGCATATGTTTGAGGCCATTTCTAGCATTTTTGAAATTTCCGCGCGTACGCGCGCGCGCGCGCGTTTTTCCGTCCGTTTAGCAAACGCAACGTCGGAAAACCGTTTTTTCACTGGATTCATGTTTCTGACACTGCAAACAACACATCCTGAAATTTTGAGCCATTTCTATGCAATAATAAGGTCGTGCGGGTGCGTCAAAGTTCAAAGTCCGCGCGTGCGTCAATACGTTTTTGTGTGCAAATATTGCAAAAAACATGACCACCTTCAATCGGCCATAGCTCCTCAGAATGGCTGGTGACCCCCAATTTTTTTTTCATATTTTGAAAGAGTGGGAACTGTAGATGCTATTTCATGTATCATTTGGTCGTTAAATACATCGTAACGTCATCATATTGCCATATGAATCGAAAAAATCAATTTTCATGTATGACGTCATAAACTTTTTTACCCGTTCTTGCGTATCTCAGTAATCTTTGGTCAATTTTGTTCCAAATTTCAGTATGTGATAGCTGAGACATTGCTTTATGAGAAATAAGCCCTAATATTTCGATAGGATTCCATCTTCATGGTATAAATTTGATTATAGACATTAATGTCAAAATCGATCGTATGTACGTGTTATGTCAATGGAAGGGGTATTTATTAAATGACATGACGATCTTCTAGGAGCTGTATCTCGCTTATGTTCAATTCTGTTACTCTGAAATTTTAGTATGTTGTAGCTGAGTCTACTAGCTTTCGGGGACGTCATCTTTATTTTTTAATCAGATGTCGCGATCATGGCGAAATTTCATCTTGAATATCAATTTCTTAATCATTCTAGCCCCTGCTGGGCATTACGTGTTAAGTGAATGGGAAGATGTGTGGCTCAATTGGTAAGGCGCCGCGTTTTAAGATCTCGAGGCCCCCGGTTCGATTCCTGGAGTGGGTAGGGTAAATTTTTGCATTCCTTTTACAATGTTTCTTTTGCCATCTTCTTCTGTTCTATCCCTAACTTTGTCTTTCTCTTTGAGATTTTCTTTCCCATTCGTTTTCTCTCGCCCCTTTATCTTACGTGGCTATTAATTACATGTTAGCACAATATACATGTACCATTTAGGCATGTCTCTGAAATGTACGTTAGTAGACATTGTAGGTGCGCTCTGAGCTTTCTTGAGCGGAGTCTCTGATTGCTTATGAATAGATGGTGTCACGATTGAAGGTCCATATCACCGTGCATTTTCTAGCCCATGTCAGTGCATGAATTTGCCAATGCAGACCACCTTATACTTGTCCACAAGTATGTCTCGTTATTAGGTGGTCTGCCATGCCATGGCAGATCACCTCTTGTTTTTGTCCGAATTTTCTTTCTTTATTATTATTATTTATTAGGTGGTCTGTCGCCAACGACAGATCACCTCTTAATTTCGTTAGAATTTTCTTTCTTTATTATTTATTTATTTATTTTTATTCCAAATTTTTGTGACATGGATATCTCAACAATGCATAAGCCATATTTCATGAAATGTTCATCATGTATGGACATATATGTGAACATGTTACAGCAACATTTTCAAGGTCATGACGTCATCGTGACGTCATCTACGAGCAGTTTAATGAAAAACTATTACCTCATGTAGCTCTAGAACTGGTCATCTCTGTGTAATGAAATTTAACATGCATATAATTAATGAGTAGCTAATTAATTTCATTGAAAAAAAACGCGCGCGTACGCGTACGTTAGTGCAAAAACGCGCGCGCAAAATTTTAAAATGCTCTAAATCAACTCAAAATTGTTTTGCATATGTTTCAGGCCATTTCTAGCATTTCAAAAATTTCCGCGCGTGCGCGCGCGTTCGCGCGTTTTTTCGTGCGTAACGCGAACAAAACGTCAAAATTCTGTTTTTTTACTGGATTCATGTTACTGACACTACATACAACACATCCTGTCATTTTGAGCCATTTCCATGCAATAACAAGGTCGTGCGGGTGCGTCAAAGTTCAAAGTCTGCGCGTGCGTCAATACGTTTTTGTGTGCAAATATTGCAAAAAACATGACTACCTTCAATCGGCCATAGCTCTTCAGAATGGCCGGTGACCCCAAATTTTTTTTCAATATTCTGAAAGAGTGGGAAATGTAGATGTGATTTAATGTTCGATTTACCTTTTAAATTTATGTTGATGTCATCATATTGCCATATGAATCGAAAAAATGATTTTTCATGTATGACGTCATGAACTTTTTTACCCGCTTTTGTGTATCTCAGTAATTCATGGTCAATTTTCTCCCAAATTTCAGTATGTTGTAGCTGAGACCTCGCTCCATAGTAGGAGTTGCCTTCATTTTTCATTTTGATGACGTCTTCACGGTGTAAATTTCATTATACGCATGAATGTCAAAATCGCACTTCCGTGTTATGTCAATGGAAGTGGTATTTATGAAATGACATGACGAGCTTCTAGGAGATGTATCTCACTAATATGTCAAGCTTTCACTCTGAAATTTCAGTATGTTGTAGCTGAGTCTACGAGCTTTCCGGAACGTTGTCTCCATTTTTTAATCAGATGTCGGGATCATGGTGAAATTTCAGCTTGAATATCGATTTCTTAATCATTCTAGCCACTGCCTTCGGGCATTACGTGTTAAGTAAATGGGAAGAGGTGTGGCTCAATGGGTAAGGCGCCGTTTTAAGATCACGAGGCCCGCGGTTCGATTTCTGGCGTGGGTAGGGTTAACTTTTGCATTCCTTTTGCAATGTTTATTTTGCCATCTTCTTCTGTTCTATCCCTCACTTTGTCATTCTCTTTGGGATTTTCTTTCCAATTCTTTTTCTCTCGCCCCATTCTCTTACATGACTATTAATCACGTTAGCATAAACATGTAACCATTTAGGAAAGTCTCTGAAATGTTAGTATAATAGGTGCCCTATGAGCTTTCTTGAGCGATGTCTCACATTGCTTATGAATAGATGGTGTCACGAATGAAGGTCTATAGTTCACCGTGCATTTTCCAGTTATTTATTTATTTTTATTCCAATTTTTTGTGACATGGATATCTCAGCAATGCATGGGCCATTTTTCATGAAATCTTTATCATGTATGGGTATATATGTGAACATGTTTCAGCAATATTTTCATCGTCATCGTCATGACGTCATCTACGAGCAGTTTAATGAAAACCTATTACCTCATGTAGCTCTAGAACCAATCATTTATAGCTAATGAAAATTGATATGCATAAATTTAATAATACAATTAATTTCAATAAATAAAAACGCGCGCACAAAATTTTAAAATGCTCCAAATCAACTAAAAATTGTTTTGCATATGTTTCAGGTCATTCCAAGCATCTCAAAAATTTACGCGCGTACGCGCGCGCGTTTTTCCGTGCGTACTCACTTTTTACTCGTTTTTTCACTGGATTCATGTTTCTTACACTACAAACTACACATCCTGTTATTTTGAGCCATTTCCATGCAATAATAAGGTCGTGCGGGTGCGTCAAAGTTCAAAGCCCGCGTGTGCGTCAATACGTTTTTGTGTGCAAATATTGCAAAAACATGACCATTTCAATCGGCCATAGCTCCTCAGAATGGCTGGTGACCCCCAATTTTTTTTTCATATTTTGAAAGAGTGGGAACTGTAGATGCTATTTCATGTATCATTTGATCGTTAAATACATCGTAACGTCATCATATTGCCATATGAATCGAAAAAATCAATTTTCATGTATGACTTCATAAACTTTTTTACCCGTTCTTGCGTATCTCGGTAATCTTTGGTCAATTTTGTTCCAAATTTCAGTATGTGATAGCTGAGACATTGCTCTATGAGAAATTAGCCCTAGTATTTCGATAGGATTCCATCTTCATGGTATAAATTTGATTCTAGACATTAATGTCAAAATGGGACGTATACAAAAATTATGTCGGTGGTGATTGGAGAGCTGTAGGTACTCTAGTTGTGATTGAGGAAGAGCGTTATCTGTCGGTATGCCGGTAGATGGAGCCGTGTCGTCTGCTAAGGTCGGGAGAGCCATTTCGTAATTGCAATTTCACATGAGCAGATTATTGGTTTTAGTAAATGACCTCAGAAGGTCCATGGTGTCACCGTGCATTTATCAGCTCATTACATGACGATCTCCTAGGTGCTGTATTTCACTTATGTTTAAGGTTTGTACTCTGAAATTCTAATATGTTGTAGCTGAGTCTAATTGCTTTCTGGGAAGTGGTCTCTATTTTTTTTCATCACATATCGAGATCAAGCTGAAAATCTCAATTGAACCTTAAAACAAATGAACGTTTCATTTTAATAACATAAATTTAGACGTTATCTTTCGTAGAATAACGCCATCTACAGTTTAAAGCATTAAAGTTACAATGAAAACAGTCACAGAATCTATATTCTGATAGTTTGTGAAGTGTAGATGTTAGTTCATGTCTAAGTTGGTCGTTGGATACATTTAGTCCTGAATTGTAATATGTTGTAGCTGAGCTTTCTAGATTTCCGGACCGTGTTTCCTTTTTTGAATCAGATGTCAGGATCATGGAGAAACTTAACTTGAAAAATGATTTCTAAATCATTGCAACCCCTTTTGTGCATTACGTGTTAAGTGAATGAAAAGATTTGTGAATAAATTACTAGTAGTTCAGGTTTGAAAGAGGTGCTGATCCTAATGTATATTAATTCATTTTATTTATTTTTTCTAACTCCATTATATTTCATTAACTGTTTTATTTAATTAAAACAGTGTACATGTATTGAATAGAATTTGAAGTAAGCAGTTAGGATAGTTTATTACTGTGGTGTATGTCACGTCCACACACATACATACATACAAGCACGTACACACACATACATACACACACACTCACAAGCACGAGCACACACACACACACGCACACACACACACACACACACCTATATATGCAAACACACATACACACGCATTAACACTCATGCATGGAAATACATGTACATACACTTTATACACTTTAATTTACACACATTGTTTTCTCTGTGTCTGGGTTGGACTTAATCGAGTGGAAATACTGAATGTCCGGTCAAACATATCATGCAGATATCAGGCAAAGTTAATAAATATTTCAATGTCTACATAACGAATGTTCACTGTAAAAAGACAAACACATTTTACTTGCAGGATATTTCAAAAGTTTAATAAATGGCATAATGGCATTTATGAGATATTATCCTGGTTCTATTGGATGTGTAAATTTTGGCTGGATTTGGGTCGAGTTGATGTTTTAACTTTCAAAAGAGTATTTTTTTTTCTAAACACATACCACTAATAAGTACAGTAAAATAAAGTCTATGAAATCAATATAGTCTATTTCTGTACCATTCCTGCCAATATATTTTACACAAGTTGCATAAAAAAAGCAACATTTAAAATTTGATCTTGATGTGATCTTTCTGACCAGCATTAGAATTACTTAATTATCCTGTCATATATCACATTTGAACCAGGTTTTATGAAATTCAGTATATTATATCTCAAATGACATTTCAAGATTTGACCTCGATTTAGAATTTCTCCTTACTAAAACTGGTACAGTAATAACATAAAATAAAGAAGAAAGAATGTGCAACATAGAATATAGTATGCACCTGATATGCACTGGATATTCATAGCATACACATATATACATATATATATATATATATATATCAATTTCAATTCAATTTTTTATTCATTTACATGTGGTTCAATACACATGATACAGTATGAAGTCCATTATTTAAAAAAAAAATACATCAAAGAAAGATTAATACAAGCAAACACACACGAAACAAAAAACAAAAGACAAAAACAAAACAAAAACCAAAACCAAACGAATGATTAACAGCTAAGACAACAATCAACAGAGTAAACAGTATGTAATATCAATATGTCGAAATATAATGTGCTTATGTATACTCCTCCTCACGCCCCGAGGGCAACTCGAATTACAACAAAATATGTGACTACGCACCACCCAAGCAAGGTAGAAAAACCTCCGCATGCTCAGTCATTCCAATAGTATGAGTGAGTTAATAACTTGGTTGCGGAGGAAAATTACCTTGCGACCTGCCAAAGTTATATGCACGATCAAGCTACTTGCTCTTAGGTGCGTCGCAGTATCACAACTATCCACATTCCTAACTTTTCACCATAAAGAGCGTAAAGCTCCAAAAATAAATACTATATGTGTAAAAAAACAACAACCAAGGAACTCGCTCCTTATAGTGGAACACAAAATGTGGTATAGAACGCTTGAGAGAGCATATAGCACGGAAGTGGTGTCGCCAAATGAGGATGCTGTCAAGACAATCGGCTCAAACTCACTCTAGTGAGAGGCTTAGCGGTCTGATATTGTTAAGCGGTCTGATATATACATACGACAATGAGAAGCAATAAGTAGATTGTACTATGGTATTAAGACAAATCAACATATCCAAAGGTATACATATAAACAGGTGGTTTGAAGCTCAATGAATTGGAGCAAAATTGTGGGAGTTCTTACAGTACATGCCAATAACCTGTGGAAAGCTTGATTGTATTAGAAAATACAAGAAAGGACACCAGTACCAGTGGTTAATATACATAACATCTACAACGAACTTTATATGAAAGTTATTGACATTTTTAAATATGTCTTCATATGCAAAAAATTCACTACTATCAACGCTCACGAACCTTAAGATTCTCCACACCCGGTCTTTTGCAAGTTTCCATTTCAAAGAAATCGTGAGGAGAACGGGACTTTGTTAACGCAGGGCCAATCGTGTGGAATTCTTTTTAACAGAGTTTGAAAACCCTGACGTCAGTGACCACGTTAAAGGACATACCTAAATAAGGGTGTTTTTTGACATACAACCTTATATGATTTAACTTGTACAGTTCATACTTGTACTCTATTTGTTTTATTTTTCCTCTTTAATTTGCTCTGTAGCGCCTTGAGCATCTAATTCAGATGGAAAGTGCAGAATATAAATTCCATGTATTATTATTGTAATTATTATTATTACTATACAAACTACTGGACATGATTATTATCCACATGTTTATGTAAACACAAGCTGATGCACAGTAAAGAAAATGTGCAGTATACAAACAAGGAATTGATGGAGAATGTTCTTCTATCTCGTAATGTAGACTGGTGATGTGTGGTGATGTGTCTCTATTGGTGCATGTTGACAATAAAGTGGCCTGGTCTGTGAGCGCATAGTCAGTTCTGGTCACCCACTACCTCAGTGGCATCCGTCAGCTGGATTGGCTTTTGTGTGTGTCCAGGGACTGGGAACTAGCTACATAGGCTAACCCCCATGAAGATGTGTTTCTACACGATGAAGAGGTTGCTAAGGGATGGTGCGTGGTGGGACATCAAGAGGACAGGTGCTGGGGCCCCAGGTGAGAGGACTCTACCTGGTGTAGACATTGGTCAGCATGGACCTGCACATATGCTGGTATGACCTGTGTTGGAAATGTGCATGAATCGTTATGTTTACAAAACACGTATTAAAAGAAAAAGGCATCATTATCACAAGGCACAAAGTTTTAATAATTTCTAACATTTCATCAATTTGATGTTATGCAGCAGTGCATTATGAAGAATGGAGATCATTATGTAGTGTAAGGCACATATAACACTATCAAATGAACACAAGGAATGGAGACAAATGTTAGGAATCTTACTTTTTATTACAACTTAGGGTGCTGGCCATAATTTTATACTACTGGTGTTATTTGGTGTTTTTTCTGTCTTGAAGTCTCCAGAATTATGAAAGGATCACATTGTCATTATGTGAAACGAGTAATCTAATCATACGATCTTTTAGTGCATTCTTCTGTATGTCTTGGTGTTACAAAACACATGCTATGTGTAACCTTACAGCGGCGCGTTACATCACTGTACCTGTTCAGAGGGCTGCTACATGGTGGGAGAGGAGGCATTGAGATGGAAAGCGCTGGTCAGGGCCACAGGTGAAGTCAGTTCTAGACTACTTGATGCAAGACACGTTGTACCTTCGCTTGTCTCTCTATTTTTCAATAGCATGTTGACAATAAAGTGGCCTGGTCTGTGAGCGCATAGTCAGTTCTGGTCACCCACTACCTCAGTGGCATCCGTCAACTGGATTGGCTTTTGTGTGTGTCCAGGGACTGGGAACTAGCTACATAGGCTAACCCCCATGAAGATGCGTTTCTACACGATGAAGAGGTTGCTAAGGGATGGTGCGTGGTGGGACGTCAAGAGGACAGGTGCTGGGGCCCCAGGTGAGAGGACTCTACCTGGTGTAGACATTGGTCAGCATGGACCTGCACATATGCTGGTATGACCTGTGTTGGAAATGTGCATGAATCGTTATGTTTACAAAACACGTATTAAAAGAAAAAGGCATCATTATCACAAGGCACAAAGTTTTAATAATTTCTAACATTTCATCAATTTGATGTTATGCAGCAGTGCATTATGAAGAATGGAGATCATTATGTAGTGTAAGGCACATATAACACTATCAAATGAACACAAGGAATGGAGACAAATGTTAGGAATCTTACTTTTTATTACAACTGAGGGTGCTGGCCATAATTTTATACTACTGGTGTTATTTGGTGTTTCTTCTGTCTTGAAGTCTCCAGAATTATGAAAGGATCACATTGTCATTATGTGAAACGAGTAATCTAATCATACGATCTTTTAGTGCATTCTTCTGTATGTCTTGGTGTTACAAAACACATGCTATGTGTAACCTTACAGCGGCGCGTTACATCACTGTACCTGTTCAGAGGGCTGCTACATGGTGGGAGAGGAGGCATTGAGATGGAAAGCGCTGGTCAGGGCCACAGGTGAAGTCAGTTCTGGACTACTCGATGCAAGACACGTTGTACCTTCGCTTGTCTTTCTATATAAGTTAAGTTGATAAGAATGAAAACAAGATTTTAACCAAACATGCATACATTTATTAAATGTCATATAAATAATTAGCTGTACAGTCATTAAACTGGTGATTGTGTTATTACTGTACTAGCAGTACAGCAATACAGTACTACTTTGACATTTAATGATTATATTACCTATCAATGCTGGTGCTTTAAGAAATTTTAGTTTTTATTACAGCTAAGGGTGCTGGCCATAATTTGATACTACTACTGTTATTTGGTGTGTTTTTTCTGCCTTGAAGTCTCCAAAACTATGAAAAGAGCATATTGTCATTATGTGAAACGAGTAATCCATTCATATGATCATTTAGTGCATTCTTCTGTATGTGTTGGTGTTACAAAACACATTCTATGTGTAACCTTACAGCGGCGCGTTACATCACTGTACCTGTTCAGAGGGCTGCTACATGGTGGGAGAGGAGGCATTGAGATGGAAAGCGCTGGTCAGGGCCACAGGTGAAGTCAGTTCTGGACTACTTGATGCAAGACACGTTGTACCTTCGCTTGTCTCTCTATTTTCCAATAGCATGTTGACAATAAAGTGGCCTGGTCTGTGAGCGCATAGTCAGTTCTGGTCACCCACTACCTCAGTGGCATCCGTCAACTGGATTGGCTTTTGTGTGTGTCCAGGGACTGGGAACTAGCTACATAGGCTAACCCCCATGAAGATGTGTTTCTACACGATGAAGAGGTTGCTAAGGGATGGTGCGTGGTGGGACATCAAGAGGACAGGTGCTGGGGCCCCAGGTGAGAGGACTCTACCTGGTGTAGACATTGGTCAGCATGGATCTGCACATATGCTGGTATGACCTGTGTTGGAATTGTGCATGAATCGTTATGTTTACAAAACATGTATTAAAAGAAAAAGGAATCATTATCACAAGGCACAAAGTTTTAATAATTTCTAGCATTTCATCAATTTGATGTTATGCAGCAGTGCATTATGAAGAATGGAGATCATTATGTAGTGTAAGGCACATATAACACTATCAAATGAACACAAGGAATGGAGACAAATGTTAGGAATCTTACTTTTTATTACAACTGAGGGTGCTGGCCATAATTTTATACTGCTGGTGTTATTTGGTGTTTTTTCTGTCTTGAAGTCTCCAGAATTATGAAAGGAGCACATTGTCATTATGTGAAACGAGTAATCTAATCATACGATCTTTTAGTGCATTCTTCTGTATGTCTTGGTGTTACAAAACACATGCTATGTGTAACCTTACAGCGGCGCGTTACATCACTGTACCTGTTCAGAGGGCTGCTACATGGTGGGAGACCAGTTGAATGATTTATTTATTAGGTAAACTTAATGCATTGTGTTACATACTGTAACATTTCATACCTCTTACTGCAAAACTTGCATAAATAACAACCACAAATGCTCACTCATCAGTTCAGCTAATGAAACATCATACAACGAAAACGAATGATTCAATTTTCCTCTCAAAAATACATTTATTTTTGTAAAATATATACTTTCAACTGGCAAGAAAAGATCTAACAGCTTATATATTTCAACACACTCAAAAACAAAGTTTTAAAATACTCATGAATTACTCTGAATAAACACATAAAAACAAAATATCATTAGATTAAGGCAGTGTTAAATAAAAAACACAATCATCAAATTAAAAAATGTTCCATTTGTTGTAAAAACTGTTTCAAAATCCAAAATCATTTCCATTGCAAAAAAGTGTCAACTGCATGACCTATCAATTATAACAGTTAAACAAAATTAAAGACAACTTCCCATCAAATTAATTTTTTTCTAGTATCTCATCATCAACCAATAACACTTGTAACATGCAAAACAAACATAACCTCGAACACGAAGAAAACAAAAATGCAAGAACTAACAGCAATCATTCACATTTCAAAACATCTCAAGTGTCTCGACAAAATATACCACTGTAACTGTTGTCTTCATACGTGCAAAGACACCAAGAACATTTCTCACATTAAATACAGTTTCACAAGCAAAAAAAAAAAAAACTTTTGGATGTTATACAATTAATGTCACAACTAATATGTCATTTACAAATCTCACTTAATTTTCCATCATATCAATAAACTATGATTACACAATACCAACTCATGGTCACCCATGAAAATTACATTTTAAATGTACATAATTTCAACAATTGACAATTTGACATCTTAAACTAAACAAACTTTTCACTTAAAGAGTCTCGATGACAATATATGATGGTGTAACTATTGTCTTAATACATGTTTAGACGCCAAGAAGATTCCTCGCATTCAGTTAAGTTTCACAACAACCCCCCTCCCCGCCCCCCCCCCCCCCAAAAAAAAAAAAATCTTTTAGATGTTATAGACTTTCTAAGGAACCAGTTCATGTAAATACCGGTAAAGTAAAGCAAATGATTATTGTAACAAGTCATGGACTTCAAGTTTAATTGATGAAAAGTTACAAGCTATCAATTAAAACATTCATTTTCAAACCTTGCTATCATCAAAAACCATTATTCATAATTCAACTAACAGCTTGTTAATACAAGTATACCACTTTCTAAGGAACAATTCTTTTCTTTTGATAATTTATAATTAATCATATCTATTTCACCTGAATACATTTTCAAAATTCTTAGATACCAGTACTCTAAAAACACATTTGTACACACAAAACAAGATAACAAGTTTGGAGACCAGGGATAATGGGTTACAAGTACCAAGCACGTCTATTTTACACTTGTTTTGATTTTGACAAACTCACTCTTTTTTAGCTGAACCACCATGCTTTATATTTAGATACAAAACAATATACGAACAAAAGTTCTTATGTACAAAATACATCAACACCATACAGTTTCCTACAACTACTCACACTTTTCTCAATTATCAATGTTTTTTTATTAATTATTTGATTATTTGAGGAGCAAATGTTTAAAAGAGACAACGGAATATCAAACACATCAGCAAATACTTCCTATACAAAATACAATGCTTATTCTGAGAGTATATCAAATCTTCCTCAAATTTACCAAGCAGTATAGGCCTATTTCTCTTACTTCTAGATCCTACCAGCCATTGACTGATTTTGTTTAAAAAATGGGGCCTAAACTTCCCAATTTTGTAATGTTAAAGGGAGCACCAGTGTTCTCAAGTATTTCAGAAAAAACATTTTAGCTGAAAATGTTTGGTGAATGAAAGGCACTTTACATGTATGAACAGGCAAGGAATTATAACTCCTTAAAACAGGATATTCTCCAAATCAACATTAGTTTGAACAACTGCTGTTTTTGTCTTACTATATATGTACCATGGGTCATTTCATCAGGTTGGGACATTTTGGATAAAGCTTATATCATTGAAAATATCAACATAATTGATTAGTACCAGGTAATCTTATGTAATATTAAGATTAGAGTATTAATCATTTTAAAGTTTTCTCTCCAAGTACACTGAAACTTACTTTAAGAATTCCTTAAAAAACCTATATTCTGACATAACATTGACATGGTGTCAATATTTATGGCTTGTCAAGTTTTTCTCAGATTTTCGTATCTTCTGACCAAAATTATCATCCTAAACTTAACTGTATCTCCAAATTCAATGTGAACCCTGCATTTAAAACACCTACTTTCATGATATTCAGCTTAATTAGTACAAAAGAAATAGCAAATTTGTCTTGCACTTAAAGAAATGAATTGTGATGTCATTTTACGTCATCACTTCCATTTTACATTTTTTCTTTTCTGCCCGCTCTTTGTGTACCACAATTAAATTATTAAAGTTGGAGTCAAGCCTTCTCAATTACATGCATTCAGATTGCCTTCGTGTCAGATACACACAGGGATATGCGGACAGCAGAGATGAACGCAGTGTGCATATAACCAAAAATGCACGCCCGTACAATATAACATCTATCCAATATCATGTGACCAACAATCCTCCAATCAAATGACAAGGATCCACGTAGGTGTTGTTTAACAAGTATTACAGACTGGTGAAGTACGTGTGACATCATCAAAAATCTATTTTTGGAATTTCTCAATTTTTTCTTCATTTTCCAAAAGACCACCAAAAATAATGTCCAAATGTTGAAAAAACCAATTGAATAGGTCAACTATAATGGCCAAGATATGACCATCTGAATAAAAAAATTGCCTATAAGAACTCATTGTTATATTGCTCTGGTTCATAACATTACGAGCCAGAGCAGTATAACACTTGAGTTCCTACAGGAAATTTATTTATACAGATGGTCATATCTCAGCCAATACTTTTCATATTCAATTGGTTTTCGACATTTGGACATTATTTTTGATGCTCTTTTGGAAAATAAAGAAAAAAATAGAGAAATTCCCAAAATAGATAATTATGACGTCACAGCTTCAGTACTCTATACAACACCAACGTGGATCCTTGTCATTTGATTGGAGGATTGCTCGTCACGTGATATTCAATATTATATTGCACAACCGTGCATTTTTGGTTATATGCAGACTATGCGTACATACCTCGATCTCTGCTGTGCGCATATATCCCTGTGTGTATCTGACGCGAAGGCAATCTGTATGTATGTCGAGAACGCTTGACTCCAACTGCAATAAATATAAGAAAAAAGCACAATTTGTTGATTAACGCTCATTACATCCTTGATGTTGTATAAAACAATTTAATAATGAATGTTTTTCATTCGTTATTTGTATATTATTCACTCTTGATTAACAGTAGTGATGCTTTCAACAATTCCCCCATGGGCAGCCTTGTATTTCACCAACAGCGGCGTAGAACCAAGGATTTAGGATTGAACATTAAAATTCAGTTACATACTAGAAGATCCAATGAAATATTTTTTCAGCACACCCTATTGGAAAATGCTCTCTCCCCATGTGTCATCTGAGCTAAATTAAGAGGTAATATCGAAAACAATATCTGTTTTGCCCCAAAACAAGCAGCCCTAGAATTGATAATTCGAAATGGAAAAATCATTTACACATATATACAGATGGATCAAGATCGCCAGATAAAGACTCTGAGCACTGCTGCTTCATTTCATGTACCTAATATTATGATGTTTCTCAATCTAAGAAACTAGCTAATTACACAGAGCAGAAATGGTAGAAATTGTACTTGCCCTAACATGGTTATTACAACTCCCAGGCCTCTACACCAAGGCAGTCATCTTTTCTGATTCTTTGAGTTCACTACGCGCCATAGAAACTCGTAAAGACGAATCTTTCATTCTTAAATTTTAACCCTGTGTAGTCAATCAAAATACAAGGGCACTCAAGTCAAGTTCGAATGGATTCCCAGTCACTGTGGTCTCCATCACAATGAGATACTGTAACAGATAAGTTTGCTAAAGCACAATTATAAATAAAAAAAATATATAGAAATCAACAACGCTCTTACCAGAGCAGAATCAAATTATATTACATGAATAAAGAAATACTACCTATAGAAATATGGCAATAAAGTGGAATGAAACATATCATCCCCCCTACAGGAAACGCAAACTCTAGTATAAAAAAAATCTGTGTGTCACTTGAACAACAGAAATCATGAAACTATTCTTCATCGCCTAAAAATGGGGAACTTAGGGTTAAATGAAAATCTATTTGAGTTAAATCAACATGAGACCGGTCATTGACCAAACTGCATGTGAGCATGAAAAAGAAACAGTTAAATATTTTTTATGCAAGTGCCCACTCTTTCTTAGAGATCAAGAGCCATGCTTATTACAGAATCTGGCATAAAAAAAAACGAAAAAGTAATCCAAATACTCCTGAAATCAACAGACATTAATCACCAACAGGCTCTGGTAAACTTCGTAGTTAGAACTAAAAGAGCACACCTGCACCCCTACTAAAACCACCTTGCACCGCACATAATTATTTGAGCCCAAAATGTTCCGCTTTTTATAGTGAGTAATACATGAAGAAAAAGAGTGAGAAAGAAAAAAGAAAGGAAAATAAATTAGAAGACAGACGTACTGCGTACCTCTCTGCCGTGCGCGTATATCCCTGTGTGTATCTGACGCAAATTAGGCAATCTGAATGTAATCGACAAGGCTTAATTCCAACTTTAATAAATATAACAAGTAAACCATAATTTGTTGATTAACGCTCTATTACATCTCTGATGTTGTATAAAACAATACAATAATGAATGTTTTTCATTCGTTATTTGCATGTTATTCACTCTTGATCAACAGTAGTGATGCTTTCAACAATTCCCCCATGGGCAGCCTTGTATTTCACCTGGAGTGGCAACTGGGCACCAAAGTCAAAAGGAATTTCATCACCAATAAATAGCGAATCGCCGTTTTCAAGAACAACCTCGACAGGATATCTATAAACCAACAAAAGATACATAACAGAACATAAATATATACATGTATATCAAATAAGAAAACATCAATCATCATTAAGGAAGATACACATGACCATATTATACCTCCTATATTCAATTAAAGTTGCAATGAGAATTTAAAAAAAATAAAACATTATCACGTCACATGAAGTGTAAAGATGACAACCGTTAATACTATAAATTTGATCAAAATTTGTGTTTAACTCTATAACCATTCTGAACAGATTTACACTTCAAAAAAAATTTTTTAAAATGAAGGTAAAAATTAAGAAAAATAACAACTTTGGATTACAATATCAAAATATATCATTTTACATCATGTGACTTGATATAATTACCACAAATTTTCATTAAAGGTAATACAAAGTTTTGATATGGGGTCATGAATTTGGTTCAAATGAACATATTGGAAGCATATGCAATTTTACAATATTCAATGATCGTCGTTTAAAAATTTCCCAAAACTTTGCATTACCTTTAAAGGGCATATACTGTACTGGGAAGACAAAAAAATCCTTCAAAAAGGTGATCGTGAGCAATCTTCTTGCCAATGGCCTTGAATTCATGTATTGTCCATTTCAGAAACTTGCTGAAAGTTATATGCCCTCAAATGATCCACAGCTGGAGAAATGAGTGGTTAAATCACAAATCCTCAAGTGTTCAAGCCAAACATTTGAAGGATTTGTGATTTAATCATAAATTACTCCAAATGTGGATCATTTGAAGGCATATAACTTTCAGCAAGTTTCTAAAATGGACAATACATGAATTTAAGACCATTGGCAAGAGATCGCTCACGATCACCTTTTTGAAGGTTTTTTTGTCTTCCTAGTACAGTATATGCCCTTTAATGTAATGTTAAAGCATACACAGGTCAGAAAATGTTATGGCATTAAATGAAGCAGTCCCAATTTTGTAATAAAGATTTCAATCTCAGACCATCATGGTCGCCCCCCTGTCCTTTTAAGGATAAGATTTGAAATAACCTAACAACTAAAAAAAAAAAGTAAACAAAAATAAACATCGCTAGAGTAGTAATCTGTTGTCTCACGATAAGGCAAACTGGTAATTGCGACGTTTCAACCGCTACTGCTAGTCTTCGTCAGGCAATGTGGACAATCGTCGCTGCGTGCGTCTTTTATAGAGTAAGCTGCGTGCCGAAGGTGCCAGAACCGGTGCGCTGCGATTAATCAGCGCAATTGACCAATCACTAGCCGCGGGCGGTGCTACCTGCACGCAGGTAGCGGACGTCGGGGAAAGCCCCTCAATTGGCACCAGCGTTGCGGGCGGGCGAATACTGGCGGTAGGTACACAGTTGTTATATGGTGAGAAGCGGGCGTCGGAAGGCAGTCAACCAGAGAGTTACATGTGGTCGCGAGGGACGCATGCCGGCAGATGGTCGGAAACCATTCCTCAGGGATTTCAATGCCGTTATCCCTATTGATGTTATTCGGATGAAAGCTGATTTCAATAGCCTCTTTTACACGCTGTGTGTACCAGTGCTTATCCCGCGCTATGCAACTTACCGCGTCCCAATTGGGAGAGTGATCTGCACTCCAGGCATGCTCTGCGAGTGCCAAACTATCTATGAGGTGATAATAAGGAAAGAGCGCAGGTAACCATTGGAAACCAGAGCGGAAGCAATGCGTTGTTTCTCATCAGAAGTGCAGTGCGCCTTAGATACAATGCGCGATGCCCTGTCATAAAGGCATTTAACGACCCCGCGCTTGACAGATTGGGGATGATGCAAATCATAAGCTAGATATTGGTCAGTGTGCGTGGGCTTCCTGCACACTGTGGTGGTGAGACAACCCTCACTATCCCGGTGCACCAGCGTATCAAGGAAGGCGATGCAGCTATTGTCTTCCGTCTCCATAGTGAAGTGAATAGATGGCTGCTGAGCGTTCACGTAATTCAAAAGGCGATCAGGAGCAGATCTGTTAGTTACAATGAAAGTATCATCGACATAGCGTTTCCAAATTCTCGGCATGAATCCAAGCGTAAAAGCTTTGAGCGCGTCTTCCTCAAAGGAATCCATGTACAAGTTAGCAATAACGGCAGAAACAGGGCTACCCATGGACGTGCCTTCTTGTTATTCATAGAAGAGTCCGTTGTACATGAAGTATGTGGACTTCAACATGAAACCAAGAAGTTCTGTGACCTGGGCAGGAGAAAGATCAGTACGGTCAGGCAAGGGGGCGTCGACCTTCAAGCACTGAAGGGCAACATCGCATCCTGCTTCAACAAGAACGTTAGTAAACAGGGATACGACATCGAAAGGACCATGACTTTGTGATCAAGTACAGTCTCGCTGCGCAAGAAATTGACAAAAAAAGCGAAGTTGCGGACTGCATAACGGTTATGACCAATAAGCAGCGAGAGTATGTCAGCTAGGAACTTAGAAGCGTTGTAGGCAAAAGAACTCACACACGAAACAATCAGGCGCAGTGGAACATCAGGCTTGTGGATTTTCGGTAATCCATATATTCTAGGCGGTTGTTTCTACAAGGGCCTAAGCACCCTGTAAGTCGCGTCATCGATATCACCATTCTTGTGAAAGCCGCAGAAAATGGCTGCAAGCTTGCAGGCGAGACAATCGGTAGGGTCCTTCCGTAAGGCGCAGTAAGGGCCTAAGTTAATTAGTTCGAACATCTTATCACAATAAGAAGAGGTATCTAATACCACGCTTGCGCAGCCTTTGTCAGCAGGCAAAATAGTGATAGCGCTATCTTCTTTAAGAGATTTCACAACTTTACGCATGCCTGGAGTTACGTTGCGCATGGTTAAAAAAAAAAAGGTTAAAAAAATAAACATACCCATTCGCCACATCTTCCATCCCCACAATGATTCCAGTGTCAACTGTGTATGATGAACTCTGCAAAATAAAATAACAAAATGGTGAAACATAAATCCACAACCACATCAAAGTCCTGAAGGAAAAAACACTTTATAACTAGAAATGCTCGGGGGCGCGCAACCGAGCACATGCATCCCCCAACCCATCGCCTTTTTATGTACAAAGACGGACCAAGCGAGAGCACCACCACCACAAACAATAGGCGTCTTCGCTTTACCATAATACACCTTCACACCAAATTTGAAGATGATCCGGAAAGAACAGCAGCCAGTACAACCTCACCAGGAAATGTACCTTTTTGTGTTCAAAGACAGACCAAGCAAGGGCGCCACCACCAAAAACAATAGACGTCTTTGCTTTACCATAATACACCTTCAAACAAAACTGGAAAATGATTCAAAAAGAACTGCAGTCAGTAGAGCGCTCACAAAAAAATCTCTACAGCGGCGGCAAACGCAGCAACAGCGCGACAAAGCCAAATCCATAGTGTTCGCCAAACTCTGTTCAGAGGATACAATAAACAACAGAAATGAATTAAAACCAAGTCAAAACGTCTAACAGATGTTTAAAGGGCCCATGACATCGAAATACATGTGTATTCCTGGTGGTGTGCAGTCCTGCATACATCTCATATTTTGATATGTAAACTTTTTAATTTATTTCATAAATTTAGAAATATTTGTTTTTCAAACTTGCTAAGCTCAACCTCAAAACCCTGTTAGGCAAATTATGACAATGTACATAAATTTTGTGATTTGTTTTTTCCTTTGGCAATTATTGACCAATCGATTATTTGTCTGGTCATGTTACAATTACATTCACGTTTTACCAATAGATATATGATTACTAACCAAGAAAGTACAACATGTATGTTAAGTATGTTTGTACAAATTTTTTCCATATTCAATCTTAAAATAAATGCATTTGAGATTAAAATATATATATATTGAAATATGGACAGTTGCCAACTTCAAATATGAAGTATCAATCTCACAGTAGTTCTTCTACCCGAATCGATTTATCAATAATTGCCAGTTGGTTTCAAAACTTTCAATAGGTAATAATTGTTTCACTATCCATGTACTGCAAATTGCCAAATGGTATTAAATTGGGATTCAATGGGGACCAATAATTGCCAGTTGGTTTCAATGGGGACCAATTGCCAATTGGTTTCAATAAGTACCCATTGTTTCACTTTCCATTTACTCCAAATTGCCAATTGGTATTCAATTGGGATTCAATGGGGACATTCAATGGGGATTCAATTGGATTTTCGTCTAGGGATACTTGATAACCCTTGAGTACAAGTTTCATTGAATTAGAACTTATACTTTCAAAATCATATTAACAATTAAAAAAATTAACCTCATGTTGAACCTGTCGCCGCCACCACCTGAAAAGAGGTGCCTATGTCTCGCTTTTTGTTACGCAGGCGAGACAAAAATGATAAAAACATGACAAAACGTACCTCAACTTTAGTAGATGGTGTAGATGACAGTTTCTTCCCATCTTTGACCACGGCCGTAATGGTTACTGCTTTCCCACATGACACATCTTTGAGCGCTGCTTCGCCCCACAGCACTACCTCCACCGATGTTCCAGCCGCCCCTTCCATCTGCAAACTTCGCCGTTTGAATGTAGATGTGTTTGCGCATGGACCAACCTAAATGTACACCAATATACCAAAATAATTCAAATTAGAAATTATTAGAAAGCCCAAGTGCACTCCAAAAATAACTTACTTTCAATAGAACCAGAAAATCAGACAAACCAATCAAAACAAGATTGAGCAGAATCGAATAATTACTAAAAAGAAAGTCATGAATTTCAATGACATAAAAAACTTTGAAATGCACTACACGAATTGGCAAACAAAACTTGAACTTTCCAACCTTAATTTCACATCTTCTATTACCTCAATGATATCACCTGCCACACTCAGACGACGTTTGGATGGAGACCCCCGCGCCTCTGCAACTGACACTACCTCAGGTCTTATGAACCTTTCAAGAACTCCATCATCCACAGGAAAATTACACACATTCAGGATCACCTACATGTAAAAGAAGTAAAACCAAAAAAAATTCATAAACTGAAATGCTCTATGCCTGAGTAACTCACTATTAATTTAACATTCACTACAAAATCCTACATTTTTTCTACAAATTACAATAAAGTCTTTTTTTTTTCCAAACCATAACAAGTCATTAATAATATCAGGTCTTAAACCACATGGAAAAAATATTTTAAAATTTCTCTTTATATTGCAGTTATCTTAGAACTTCTGTTCATTCTAAATTACAATTCTAAATTGTAATTCTATTGAAATCAAATTAAATTTAGCACGTTGTGTAGTAACACATCAGCTTTGCACCGCTTTTATTATCTCCAACCAGCGCTGGTGTCACATACACGGCACACCACTTAATTACACTCTGTTCATCTAGACCAAAGTCTACAGCACATTCCGTATTGATTTCGCAGTCTTTGTATTTTTCAGAATAACACTCATTGGTAAGTGAAATGCCACAAAATCTTACCCTGATCCTTGGAATTTCAAAAGACATGGGCTCGAAATTTGATAATAATATGTCAAAAACTACGTGTAAATTTTGGAGCCCGACACCGGTACACCACGGCACTAGCGATATTTGTGCGTGTCCGTATTTTAGATGCACGCTCTGCTACCGTGGCGTCTGCTACCGCGGCCTGCAAATGCACTCCGCAGGAAAGTCACCGGTTCACACAATACGCATCCCCTGAAGAAAGGGCGGGGTAGATCACGCTATACTCGCTCGTATGCGACTAGCGAGGCGCGGCATGAGGCATGCAAAACGAATGGGAACAGCTAACTGCATTACCCATACCGTGGCCGTGGCGAGCGGACTGCCCATGCACGCTGCAAGGAAGGTACCGTTTCGCACAATACGCGCCCCCTGAAGTAACGGCGGGTAGATCAGGCTGCACTCGCTGGTATGCGCAAGGCGAGGCGAGGCGGCGTGCGGCATGCACATTGAATGGGAACCGCATGATATACATGCTTGTGTCAATGCTGAGCTAGCACTGGTTATCTCCCAACTGAAATGTGGGAAAGCCCAAGGCCCGGATAACATCTTCCCAGAATTCTTAAAGCACTGCGGTCCCAAGAGCCTGGACTGGCTCCGTGAATTCTACTCGACCTGCCTCACTGGACTGCACATCCCTAAGATCTGGAGGAAATCTACTGTCATAGCCCTCCTGAAACCCAACAAGCCTGCAGAGGATCCCAAGAGCTACAGACCAATCTCACTCCTGTGTGTGCCATTCAAACTTCTCGAGAGACTCCTTCTGGCCCGACTCAACCCAGTGGTCGATCCCCAACTTCCAGATGAGCAAGCAGGCTTCCGTCGTGGCCGGTGTACCACCCACCAGATTGTCAAGCTCACCAATGATATCGAGGAGAGCTTTGAAAAATGCAACAAGGCAGGCGCTGTTCTAGTGGACCTCACGGCAGCTTACGACACAGTGTGGCACCATGGTTTGACACTTAAGCTTCTCCGCACCATCCCAGACCGTCACCTAGTGCGGTTCCTCACAACAATCCTGGCGAACCGTAGCTTCGTAGTCAAGACCACCGATGGACAAAGTAGCCGAACACGCCGCCTACGGAACGGGGTGCCCCAGGGCTCAGTTCTGTCCCCCATGCTCTTCAATGTGTACATCAGCGACCAACCTTGCACAGCTTCACGACAGTATGGCTACGCAGATGACCTGGCTCTGTTGTATACTGATAGGAACTGGAACAAAGTAGAGAGCGCGCTTACAGCAGACATGGGGCTACTCACAGACTACCTCAAGATGTGGAGACTCAAGCTAAGCATTGCCAAGACTACTGTAACTGCCTTCCACCTCAACACAAAGGAAGCCAAGCGACAATTGACTGTTCATTGTAACGGGACACCCCTACCGAACAATCCCCACCCAACGTACCTCGGAGTAAAACTGGACCGTCAGCTGACGTACAGACAGCACCTCGAAGCCCAACGAGCAAAAGTGTCGGCAAGGAACAACTTGCTGCGTCGCCTGGCTGGTACAGCATGGGGTGCATCCACATCCACCCTTCGCACAGGAGCCCTAGCCCTGGTCTACAGCTCTGCTGAATATGCTGCGCAAGCGTGGTGCAGGAGTACCCACACCAAAAAGCTGGACTGTGCCCTGAATGACACCATGCGGCTCATCACTGGTTGTCTCCGCCCTACACCGACAGACCTCCTCCCAATCCTCGCTGGAATCGCACCACCAAGGCTACGACGTGAGAACCTAATGGACAAGCTCACAACCAAATCCCTTGCCGATGCTGAACACCTCCTACACAAAACCACGACTGAATCCCTGAACCTAGGCGGCCAACGCCTCCGATCGCGCCGACCTTTCTCCCGTCATGCAGCTGCCCTCAGCAGATCCGACTTTAGCCTGCTGCAAGAGTGGGAAAGGTGCTGGGAAGGGACGGCTCGCCCAAGGCAATTCACTGTCCCCCCTGGCATCAAAGCTCCTGCTGGCTCGGACCTACCTCGGAGGAAGTGGGTCACACTGAACCGGCTACGGACTGGAGTTGGTAGATTCAATGCCAACATGTACCGATGGAAACTCAGGGATTCACCGGCATGCACCTGTGGTGCAGACGAGCAGACGGCAGATCATATCCTGTACCACTGTCCCGACCTCCAACCCCCTGACGGGATGACTGATCTGTCGTGCCCAAATGACGAACAAGTGAACTGGCTTACGCAGCTCCAAGAAATAGCTTGATGTTCTACTACCTCACACGAAAGAAGAAGTGTCAATGCTCATATGATAGCTACACAGAATCGGAAGGAATTTCTGGCAGATTTTTTTCGTGAATGTCCGATTGATTCTAGTATGGTTCCCCTCAATATGTTACATGACAGGAATATTTTATATTACTTACAATGTAAATCAAATCTACTCTAGAATCTATAACTTTAAAAAAAAAAATGTCATTTGTAATTTGTATACGCTTACATACATGACTCCATAGACGCACGCGCGGAGATATCGGAAATTTCACTCGAAATCTGTCGAAGTCCGCCTAGCGGAAGCCGACTTCCACCCACCACGGACACTTTGGGGAGCCTTGGGGAGCTTAGCATGCGTGTCGAAAAAATAAAAAAATGTATACAGTCTAAGCTTTCCAAAACTGTCACAAAAAATCAATAAGTTTGCACTACATGTAGATAAAAATAATAACGAACAAAGACTTTACGGAATTTAGCTGCTAATTTGGTGCATACCGGCACAAATCGCGGTGACTGGTGATGATTCTGAGCTTTATGGATGGCAGGTCTCGCCGGCGATATCGTACCTTCACGATACTACGATGTACAGTACATTGTATATGAGACCTTTAACACAAGTTGGAACCTGCAAACATGGACCCTAGTAGGGTCCATGCTGCAAATATCCTTCCACTTGCCATCACACAAGCACTAGCGATTGCAAAACGATAGCTGCGGCTACAACACGTATTCCTATGGGGATACGGTGACGCACTAACACACATTCACTTTCTGTACACACCGTATGTCTGTGGTACACACGCGCGACAGCGCCATCTAGCGCCAGTGATTGTACCTAGCCTGGGCTTAGAGGATCTAGGCCTAGGCTATTAACTCTTCGTACGTTTCGTTCGCATCAATGCACAACCGTGGACACGTTTCGTTCGCAATTTTGCACAGAACACACGTAGGTGAATGGAAATGGAAATGTGTGCGTACTGCGAACCGTACCACTGTTCGGTACTATTGCTCGCGATCGTCACTGTAACAGGCTTTCCGCTCGTTTGCGTTGCAGCATAGGGTTACATAGAAGATTTCGGAGAATTTTGATCATTTTGTTTCGGTATTTTTCCATCTTGTACAGTGCAGTACAGAAGAAAATCACACAAGTTCCTTGTTATTGTACTGTGATTATGTGGGTGCGTGTACATGTACGCATTGTAGGCGATCTCCTTGTATTACAACACAAAGAGCTCCTAGAGTCCTAACCAAGCCAAATTCTTGGCCATACAGGCTTTTCTATGCACATCCTGTATCGAACTTTCTTCTTTTCAACACTTATTGATTTTGATATCAATAGAAAGGTCACGGTCTAAGTGGGTGCGTGTACATGTCCGCATTGTAGGTGATCTCTTTGTATTACAACACAAAGAGCTCCTAGAGTACTAATCGAGCCAAATTCTTGGCCATACAGGCTTTTCTCTGCACTTCCTGCATCGAACTTTCTTCTTTTCAAAACTTATTGATTTTGATATCAATAGAAAGGTCATGGTCTTACCAAAATAACTGTAATAATTTCCCTGCAATTTACAGCCAATGAAGAGTTCAACATATCATTTACATTAGCACAACTGAACACATTGACATTTTTTTTTCAAATGTTCTGCACAAGTAAAGCCCTGTGATACAGTAGCTCCTTAACTGCTAGACAAAATACATATGAGTGGAAAGCCCATGCAATTCTCTGTATTTTATATGTACACTATTTTTCCTCACGACAATCTAATAAAAAGTTATAGCCCTTGAAAGCTACTACTCCGACAAGAGTTCATTGGAATATGCGCACACTCAAATTAATGCAACGCACAGGGGGTTCACAGGTGAACGCACAAAGAGTTAATTGCATAGCCATGGGCATGGGATTTTCGACCTGGCTAGGCTGGGCTAGGTCTAGGACTAGGTCTAAACTACATGCAAATCTTACCTTTGACTTAGGAGTAGCCTTGAATGAGCTGGGGAAACGCATAACATTTGTCATTATGGCCTTCTTCCCCACCTCTAGGTGCAATAACTTGGCTTTGAAGCTCTCTTCACCCTCGTTGATGTAACAAGGCATAACGCCAACGGAGTTGCCTTTAGTAGCTTTACAGCTTGCGGTTCCGGCATCACCGTGCTCTCGATCTCCTCCAGCGGCATTAGAATTTTTAGGCCCAGATTCAGCTCCTTCGAGAACCATCCCTAACATAAAACTACTGCCATCCGATCTCCTCCTCACTTCAAACTTCTCAACGACAATTATCTTGATGGCTGAAACAACCATAATGACAAAGACAGTAATTAAAACAAAGATCGTTCAACTTTTGATGAAAGCAAAAAGCCAAGGGTGGATCAAAACCTGTCAATCAATCTGGAGTAGACGTACGTACGTACGTAAGTCGAGAATGTAATATATAGCGCGCTTTCGGGCACAGCACACACGAATATATTTATAATTCATCCGCTACATGCCTAGCTAATCTAAAATATTCATATGATATATAATATTTCTTAGCGCTGTAAATCGTTTTAAAAAAATTATGATTGCAATTCACTTTATTTTTTCATATTTCACCCACATGTGGAAACTTATATAGACACTTTGGTGTATTTTAGAAGAATTATATTATCTCCAGTGCATTTCCACTAGTTCCCAGCATGCAATGACAAGTGAGCCTCTGGCGCCTCTGATTAGAGTTTTACAGACATGTAGCCTTTCAATCAGATAAAAGAAGTGGTTGTTATTGTTGTTGTTTTTATTTGGCAATTAATAAAACCCAACTATATTTCCCAAAAAACACTTTTTCATATATTTTAAATCTATTTTTTTCTTTGAGAATGAAAATGTATTTTTTTAAACTGTAGTTACGTAAAGTAAAAAGAGGAAATCATATTGCTCATCATAAATTCTGCCAACCGGACACTTGTGCACTTTTTCCACCTTTCCAAGGGCCTTATTGATGCCGTCTCAGACTCACCAATCCACGAATTACGTCTCGTGGATAAAGGGTGAGCTACGCATACATGGTTGAAACTTCAAAGAAATGTCAATCCATTTTACTTCCAATTTGAAAATTCTTCAAATTCTTGCATTTTTTCCTCCCATTGACAGATGAAAAAAAAATCTCAAATTTACTTAATTAACCAAAAACCACTGCTTTCTGCTTGGTTTTTGTTTAATCCTTAGTCAATTTTCTCCCAAATTTCAGTATGTTAAAGCTGAGACCTTGTTCTATGGTAAAAGTTGCCTTCATTTTTCATTTTGATGACGTCTTCATGGTGTAAATGTCACTATATAGGCCTACGCATTAATGTCATAATCGGACGTAGGCCTATGTACGTGTTATATCAATTGAAGGTGTATTTATGAACATGATGACCTTCAAGGAGCTGTATCTCGCTGATGTTTGAATTTGTTACTCTGAAATTTTAGTATGTTGTAGCTGAGACTACTAGCTTTCCTGTAGGGATCATAGAAAAATTTTAGCTTGAATATCGATTTCTAAATCATTCTAGCCCCTGCTGGCCGGGCATTACGTGTTAAGTGAACGGGAAGAATTGTGGCTCAATGGGTAAGGCGCCGTTTTAAGATCACGACTCCCCCGGTTCGATTCCTCGAGTGGGTAGGTTTAACTTTTGTATTCCTTTTGCAATGTTTATTTTGCCGCCTTCTTCTGTTCTGTCCCTCACTTTGTCATTCTCTTTGAGATTTTATTTCCCATTTTTTTTCTCTCGCAAGTTTATCTTACATGACTATTAATTACATGTTGTTAGCATACATGTAACCATTAACACGATTTACGCAAGTCCCTAAAATGGTGATAATGATATAGGTGCGCTATGAGCTTACTTCAACGGACGTTGTCCCTGATTTTTAATGACTGCATGGTTTCACCGTGCATTAGTCAGAACTTAGCATGAATTTCCAGACAGACCACCTCATACTTGTACACAAGTATCTCTCGTTTTTATTCCTATTTTTTGTGACATGGATATCTCAACAATGCATGGACCATGTTTCAATAAATGTTCATCATGTATAGGTATATATGTGAACATGTTACAGGAACATTTTCAAGGTCATTACGTAATCGTGACGTCATGCACGAGCAATTTAATGAAAATCTATTATCTCATGTAGCTCTAAAACCGTTCATCTCTGTGTAATGAAATTTGGCATGTATATAATTAATGACAAGACAATTAATTTCAATGAAAAAAAACGCGCGCGTACGCGTACGTTAGTGCATTAACGCGCGCGTAAAATAAAAAAATGCTCCAAATCAGCTAGAAATTGTTTTGCATATGTTTGAGGCCATTTCTAGCATTTTTCAAATTTCCGCGCGTACGCGCGCGCGCGCGCGTTTTTCCGTGCGTTTAGCAAACGCAACGTCGGAAAACCGTTTTTTTACTGGATTCATGTTTCTGACACTGCAAACAACACATCCTGAAATTTTGAGCCATTTCCATGCAATAATAAGGTCGTGCTGGTGCGTCAAAGTTCAAAGTCCGCGCGTGCGTCAATACGTTTTTGTGTGCAAATATTGCAAAAAACATGACCACCTTCAATCGGCCATAGCTCCTCAGAATGGCAGGTGACCCCCAATTTTTTTTTCATATTTTGAAAGAGTGGCAACTGTAGATGCTATTTCATGTATCATTTGATCCTTAAATACATCGTAACGTCATCATATTGCCACATGAATCGAAAAAATCAATTTTCATGTATGACTTCATAAACTTTTTTACCCGTTCTTGCGTATCTCAGTAATCTTTGGTCAATTTCATTCCAAATTTCAGTATGTGATAGCTGAGACATTGCTCTATGAGAAATTAGCCCTAATATTTCAATAGGATTCCATCTTCATGGTATAAATTTGATTATAGACATTAATGTCAAAATCGATAGTATGTACGTGTTATGTCAATGGAAGGGGTATTTATTAAATGACATGACGATCTTCTAGGAGCTGTATCTCGCTTATGTTCAATTCTGTTACCCTGAAATTTTAGTATGTTGTAGCTGAGTCTACTAGCTTTCGGGAACGTCATCTTTATTTTTTAATCAGATGTCGCGATCATGGCGAAATTTCATCTTGAATATCAATTTCTTAATCATTCTAGCCCCTGCTGGGCATTACGTGTTAAGTGAATGGGAAGATGTGTGGCTCAATTGGTAAGGCGGCGTGTTTTAAGATCTCGAGGCCCCCGGTTCGATTCCTGGAGTGGGTATGGTAAATTTTTGCATTCCTTTTACAATGTTTTTTTTGCCATCTTCTTCTGTTCTATCCCTCACTTTGTCATTCTCTTTGAGATTTTCTTTCCCATTCGTTTTCTCTCGCCCCTTTATCTTACGTGGCTATTAATTACATGTTAGCACAATATACATGTACCATTTAGGCATGTCTCTGAAATGTACGTTAGTAGACATTGTAGGTGCGCTCTGAGCTTTCTTGAGCGGAGTCTCTGATTGCTTATGAATAGATGGTGTCACGATTGAAGGTCCATATCACCGTGCATTTTCTATCCCATGTCAGTGCATGAATTTGCCAATGCAGACCACCTTATACTTGTCCACAAGTATGTCTCGTTTATTTTTATTCCTATTTTTTGTGACATGGATATCTCAACAATGCATGGACCATGTTTCATGAAATGTTCATCATGTATAGGTATATATATGAACATGGTCCAGCAACATTTTCAAGGTCATTACGTAATCGTGACGTCATGCACGAGCAATTTAATGAAAATCTATTATCTCGTGTAGCTCTAAAACCGTTCATCTCTGTGTAATGAAATTTGGCATGTATATAATTAATGACAAGACAATTAATTTCAATGAAAAAAACGCGCGCGTACGCGTACGTTAGTGCATTAACGCGCGCGTAAAATAAAAAAATGCTCCAAATCAACTAGAAATTGTTTTGCATATGTTGGAGGCCATTTCTAGCATTTTTCAAATTTCCGCGCGTACGCGCGCGCGCGCGCGTTTTTCCGTGCGTTTAGCAAACGCAACGTCGGAAAACCGTTTTTTCACTGGATTCATGTTTCTGACACTGCAAACAACACATCCTGAAATTTTGAGCCATTTCTATGCAATAATAAGGTCGTGCGGGTGCGTCAAAGTTCAAAGTCCGCGCGTGCGTCAATACGTTTTTGTGTGCAAAAACATGACCACCTTCAATCGGCCATAGCTCCTCAGAATGGCTGGTGACCCCCAATTTTTTTTTCATATTTTGAAAGAGTGGGAACTGTAGATGCTATTTCATGTATCATTTGGTCGTTAAATACATCGTAACGTCATCATATTGCCATATGAATCGAAAAAATCAATTTTCATGTATTACGTCATAAACTTTTTTACCCGTTCTTGCGTATCTCATTAATCTTTGGTCAATTTTGTTCCAAATTTCAGTATGTGATAGCTGAGACATTGCTCTATGAGAAAGTAGCCCTAATATTTCAATAGGATTCTATCTTCATGGTATGAATTTGATTATAGACATTAATGTCAAAATCGATCGTAAGTACGTGTTATGTCAATGGAAGAGGTATTTATTAAATGACATGACGATCTTCTAGGAGCTGTATCTCGCTTATGTTCAATTCTGTTACTCTGAAATTTTAGTATGTTGTAGCTGAGTCTACTAGCTTTCGGGGACGTCATCTTTATTTTTCAATCAGATGTCGCGATCATGGCGAAATTTCATCTTGAATATCAATTTCTTAATCATTCTAGCCCCTGCTGGGCATTACGTGTTAAGTGAATGGGAAGATGTGTGGCTCAATTGGTAAGGCGCCGCGTTTTAAGATCTAGAGGCCCCCGGTTCGACTCCTGGAGTGGGTAGGGTAAATTTTCGCATTCCTTTTACAATGTTTCTTTTGCCATCTTCTTCTGTTCTATCCCTCACTTTGTCTTTCTCTTTGAGATTTTCTTTCCCATTCGTTTTCTCTCGCCCCTTTATCTTACGTGGCTATTAATTACATGTTAGCACAATATACATGTAACCATTTAGGCATGTCTCTGAAATGTACGTTAGTAGACATTGTAGGTGCGCTATGAGCTTTCTTGAGCGGAGTCTCTGATTGCTTATGAATAGATGGTGTCACGATTGAAGGTCCATATCACCGTGCATTTTCTAGCCCATGTCAGTGCATGAATTTGCCAATGCAGACCACCTTATACTTGTCCACAAGTATGTCTCGTTATTATTATTATTAGGTGGTCTGCCATGCCATGGCAGATCACCTCTTGTTTTTGTCCGAATTTTCTTTCTTTATTATTATTAGGTGGTCTGCCATGCCATGGCAGATCACCTCTTGTTTTTGTCCGAATTTTCTTTCTTTATTATTATTTATTTTTATTCCAAAATTTTGTGACATGGATATCTCAACAATGCATGGACCATGTTTCATCAAATGTTCATCATGTATAGGTATATATGTGAACATGTTACAGGAACATTTTCAAGGTCATTACATAATCATGACGTCATGTACGAGCAATTTAATGAAAATCTATTATTTCATGTAGCTCTAAAACCGTTCATCTCTGTGTAATGAAATTTGGCATGTATATAATTAATGACAAGACAGTTAAATTCAACGAAAAAAAACGCGCGCGTACGCGTACGTTAGTGCATTAACGCGCGCGTAAAATAAAAAAATACTCCAAATCAACTAGAAATTGTTTTGCATATGTTTGAGGCCATTTCTAGCATTTTTCAAATTTCCGCGCGTACGCGCGCGCGCGCGCGTTTTTCGGTGCGATTAGCAAACGCAACGTCGGAAAACCGTTTTTTCACTGGATTCATTTTTCTGACACTGCAAACAACACATCCTGAAATTTTGAGCCATTTCCATGCAATAATAAGGTCGTACTGGTGCGTCAAAGATCAAAGTCCGCGCGTGCGTCAATACGTTTTTGTGTGCAAATATTGCAAAAAACATGACCACCTTCAATCGGCCATAGCTCCTCAGAATGGCTGGTGACCCCCATTTTTTTTTTCATGTTTTGAAAGAGTGGGAACTGTAAATGCTATTTCATGTATCATTTGATCGTTAAATACATCGTAACGTCATCATATTGCCATATGAATCGAAAAAATCAATTTTCATGTATGACTTCATAAACTTTTTTACCCGTTCTTGCGTATCTCAGTAATCTTTGGTCAATTTTGTTTCAAATTTCAGTATGTGATAGCTGAGACATTGTTCTATGAGAAATTAGCCCTAATATTTCAATAGGATTCTATCTTCATGGTATGAATTTGATTATAGACATTAATGTCAAAATCGATCGTAAGTACGTGTTATGTCAATGGAAGGGGTATTTATTAAATGACATGACGATCTTCTAGGAGCTGTATCTCGCTTATGTTCAATTCTGTTACTCTGAAATTTTAGTATGTTGTAGCTGAGTCTACTAGCTTTCGGGGACGTCATCTTTATTTTTCAATCAGATGTCGCGATCATGGCGAAATTTCATCTTGAATATCAATTTCTTAATCATTCTAGCCCCTGCTGGGCATTACGTGTTAAGTGAAAGGGAAGATGTGTGGTTCAATTGGTAAGGCGCCGCGTTTTAAGATCTCGAGGCCCCCGGTTCGATTCCTGGAGTGGGTAGGGTAAATTTTCGCATTCCTTTTACAATGTTTCTTTTGCCATCTTCTTCTGTTCTATCCCTCACTTTGTCTTTCTCTTTGAGATTTTCTTTCCCATTCGTTTTCTCTCGCCCCTTTATCTTACGTGGCTATTAATTACATGTTAGCACAATATACATGTAACCATTTAGGCATGTCTCTGAAATGTACGTTAGTAGACATTGTAGGTGCGCTATGAGCTTTCTTGAGCGGAGTCTCTGATTGCTTATGAATAGATGGTGTCACGATTGAAGGTCCATATCACCGTGCATTTTCTAGCCCATGTCAGTGCATGAATTTGCCAATGCAGACCACCTTATACTTGTCCACAAGTATGTCTCGTTTATTTTTATTCCTATTTTTTGTGACATGGATATCTCAACAATGCATGGACCATGTTTCATCAAATGTTCATCATGTATAGGTATATATGTGAACATGGTCCAGCAACATTTTCAAGGTCATTACGTAATCGTGACGTCATGCACGAGCAATTTAATGAAAATCGATTATCTCATGTAGCTCTAAAACCGTTCATCTCTGTGTAATGAAATTTGGCATGTATATAATTAATGACAAGACAATTAATTTCAATGAAAAAAAACGCGCGCGTACGCGTACGTTAGTGCATTAACGCGCGCGTAAAATAAAAAAATGCTCCAAATCAACTAGAAATTGTTTTGCATATGTCTGAGGCCATTTCTAGCATTTTTCAAATTTTCGCGCGTACGCGCGCGCGCGCGCGTTTTTCCGTCCGTTTAGCAAATGCAACGTCGGAAAACCGTTTTTTCACTGGATTCATGTTTCTGACACTTCAAACAACACATCCTGAAATTTTGAGCCATTTCTATGCAATAATAAGGTCGTGCGGGTGCGTCAAAGTTCAAAGTCCGCGCGTGCGTCAATACGTTTTTGTGTGCAAATATTGCAAAAAACATGACCACCTTCAATCGGCCATAGCTCCTCAGAATGGCTGGTGACCCCCAATTTTTTTTTCATATTTTGAAAGAGTGGGAACTGTAGATGCTATTTCATGTATCATTTGGTCGTTAAATACATCGTAACGTCATCATATTGCCATATGAATCGAAAAAATCAATTTTCATGTATGACGTCATAAACTTTTTTACCCGTTCTTGCGTATCTCAGTAATCTTTGGTCAATTTTGTTCCAAATTTCAGTATGTGATAGCTGAGACATTGCTCTATGAGAAATTAGCCCTAATCTTTCGATAGGATTCCATCTTCATGGTATAAATTTGATTATAGACATTAATGCCAAAATCGATCGTATGTACGTGTTATGTCAATGGAAGGGGTATTTATTAAATGACATGACGATCTTCTAGGAGCTGTATCTCGCTTATGTTCAATTCTGTTACTCTGAAATTTTAATATGTTGTAGCTGAGTCTACTAGCTTTCGGGGACGTCATCTTTATTTTTTAAGCAGATGTCGCGATCATGGCGAAATTTCATCTTGAATATCAATTTCTTAATCATTCTAGCCCCTGCTGGGCATTACGTGTTAAGTGAATGGGAAGATGTGTGGCTCAATTGGTAAGGCGCCGCGTTTTAAGATCTCGAGGCCCCCGGTTCGATCCCTGGAGTGGGTAGGGTAAATTTTTGCATTCCTTTTACAATGTTTTTTTGGCCATCTAATTCTGTTCTATCCCTCACTTTGTCATTCTCTTTGAGATTTTCTCTCCCATTCGTTTTCTCTCGCCCCTTTATCTTACGTGGCTATTAATTACATGTTAGCACAATATACATGTACCATTTAGGCATGTCTCTGAAATGTACGTTAGTAGACATTGTAGGTGCGCTCTGAGCTTTCTTGAGCGGAGTCTCTGATTGCTTATGAATAGATGGTGTCACGATTGAAGGTCCATATCACCGTGCATTTTCTAGCCCATGTCAGTGCATGAATTTGCCAATGCAGACCACCTTATACTTGTCCACAAGTATGTCTCGTTTATTTTTATTCCTAATTTTTGTGGCATTGATATCTCAACATTGCATGGGCAATTTTTCATGAAATCTTTATCATGCATTGCTATATACGTGAACATGTTCCAGCAATATTTTCAAGGTCATGACGTCATCGTGACGTCATCTACGAGCAATTAAATGAAAATCTATTATCTCATGTAGCTCTAGAACTAGTCATCTCTGTGTAATGAAATTTGGCATGCATATAATTAATGAGTAGCCAATTAATTTCAATGAATAAAAACGCGCGCGTACGCGTACGTTAGTGCAAAAACGCGCGCGCAAAATTTATAAATGCTCCAAATCAACTCAAAATTGTTTTGCATATGTTTCAGGCTATTTCTAGCATTTCAAAAATTTCCGCGCGTGCGCGCGCGTTCGCGCGTTTTTCCGTGCGTAACGCGAACAAAACGTCAAAATTCTTTTTTTTTTACTTAATTCATGTTACTGACACTACATACAACACATCCTGTCATTTTGAGCCATTTCCATGCAATAACAAGGTCGTGCGGGTGCGTCAAAGTTCAAAGTCTGCGCGTGCGTCAATACGTTTTTGTGTGCAAATATTGCAAAAAACATGACTACCTTCAATCGGCCATAGCTCTTCAGAATGGCTGGTGACTCCCAATTTTTTTTCAATATTCTGAAAGAGTGGGAAATGTAGATGTGATTTAATGTTCGATTTACCTTTTAAATTTATGTTGATGTCATCATATTGCCATATGACTCGAAAAAATGATTTTTCATGTATGACGTCATGAACTTTTTTACCCGCTTTTGTGTATCTCAGTAATCCATGGTCAATTTTCTCCCAAATTTCAGTATGTTGTAGCTGAGACCTCGCTCCATAGTAGAAGGTTGCCTTCATTTTTCATTTTGATGACGTCTTCACGGTGTAAATTTCATTATACGCATGAATGTCAAAATCGCACTTCCGTGTTATGTCAATGGTAGTGGTATTTAAGAAATGACATGACGAGCTTCTAGGAGATGTATCTCACTAATATGTCAAGCTTTCACTCTGAAATTTCAGTATGTTGTAGCTGAGTCTACGAGCTTTCCGAAACGTTGTCTCCATTTTTTGATCAGATATCGGGATCATGGTGAAATTTCAGCTTGAATATCGATTTCTTAATCATTCTAGCCCCTGCTGGGCATTACGTGTTAAGTGAATGGGAAGATTTGTGGCTCAATAGGTAAGGCGCCGTTTTAAGATCTCGAGGCCCCCGGTTCGATTCCTGGCGTGGGTAGGGTCAACTTTTGCATTCCTTTTGCAATGTTTATTTTGCCATCTTCTTCTGTTCTATCCCTCACTTTGTCATTCTCTTTGAGATTTTCTTTCCAATTCTTTTTTCTCTCGCCCCATTCTCTTACATGACTAATAATCACGTTAGCATAAACATGTTACCATTTAGGAAATTATCTGAAATGTTAGTATAATAGGTGCCCTATGAGCTTTCTTGAGCGCTGTCTCACATTGCTTATGGATAGTTGGTGTCACGAATGAAGGTCTATAGTTCACTGTGCATTTTCCAGCCCATGTCTGTGCATGAATTTGCCAATGCAGACCACCTGATACTTGTCCACAAGTATGTCTCGTTTATTTTTATTCCAAATTTTTGTGACATGGATATCTCAACAATGCATAGGCCATATTTCATGAAATGTTCATCATGTATGGACATATATGTGAACATGTTACAGCAACATTTTCAAGGTCATGACGTCATCGTGACGTCATCTACGAGCAGTTTAATGAAAAACTATTACCTCATGTAGCTCTAGAACTGGTCATCTCTGTGTAATGAAATTTGACATGCATATAATTAATGAGTAGCTAATTAATTTCATTGAAAAAAAACGCGCGCGTACGCGTACGTTAGTGCAAAAACGTGCGCGCAAAATTTTAAAATGCTCCAAATCAACTCAAAATTGTTTTGCATATGTTTCAGGCCATTTCTAGCATTTCAAACATTTCCGCGCGTGCGCGCGCGTTCGCGCGTTTTTTCGTGCGTAACGCGAACAAAACTTCAAAATTCTGTTTTTTTACTAGATTCATGTTACTGACACGACATACAACACATCCTGTCATTTTGAGCCATTTCCATGCAATAACAAGGTCGTGCGGGTGCGTCAAAGTTCAAAGTCTGCGCGTGCGTCAATACGTTTTTGTGTGCAAATATTGCAAAAAACATGACTACCTTCAATCGGCCATAGCTCTTCAGAATGGCCGGTGACCCCCAATTTTTTTTCAATATTCTGAAAGAGTGGGAAATGTAGATGTGATTTAATGTTCGATTTACCTTTTAAATTTATGTTGATGTCATCATATTGCCATATGAATCGAAAAAATGATTTTTCATGTATGACGTCATGAACTTTTTTACCCGCTTTTGTGTATCTCAGTAATTCATGGTCAATTTTCTCCCAAATTTCAGTATGTTGTAGCTGAGACCTCGCTCTATAGTAGGAGTTGCCTTCATTTTTCATTTTGATGACGTCTTCACGGTGTAAATTTCATTATACGCATGAATGTCAAAATCGCACTTCCGTGTTATGTCAATGGAAGTGGTATTTATGAAATGACATGACGAGCTTCTAGGAGATGTATCTCACTAATATGTCAAGCTTTCACTCTGAAATTTCAGTATGTTGTAGCTGAGTCTACGAGCTTTCCGAGACGTTGTCTCCATTTTTTAATCAGATGTCGGGATCATGGTGAAATTTCAGCTTGAATATCGATTTCTTAATCATTCTAGCCCCTGCTGGGCATTACGTGTTAAGTGAATGGGAAGATTTGTGGCTCAATAGGTAAGGCGCCGTTTTAAGATCTCGAGGCCCCCGGTTCGATTCCTGGCGTGGGTAGGGTCAACTTTTGCATTCCTTTTGCAATGTTTATTTTGCCATCTTCTTCTGTTCTATGCCTCACTTTGTCATTCTCTTTGAGATTTTCTTTCCAATTCTTTTTTCTCTCACCCCATTCTCTTACATGACTATTAATCACGTTAGCATAAACATGTTACCATTTAGGAAATTCTCTGAAATTTTAGTATAATAGGTGCCCTATGAGCTTTCTTGAGCGATGTCTCACATTGCTTATGGATAGTTGGTGTCACGAATGAAGGTCTATAGTTCACCGTGCATTTTCCAGCCCATGTCTGTGCATGAATTTGCCAATGCAGACCACCTGATACTTGTCCACAAGTATGTCTCGTTATTATTAGGTGGTCTGCCATGCAGATCACCTCTTGTGTTTGTCCGAATTTTCTTTCTTTATTTATTTATTTATTTTTATTCCAAATTTTTGTGGCATTGATATCTCAACAATGCGTGGGCCATGTTTCATCAAATGTTCATCATGTATGGACATATATGTGAACATGGTCCAGCAACATCTTCAAGGTCATGACGTCATCGTGACGTCATCTACGAGCAGTTTTATGAAAACCTATTACCTCATGTAGCTCTAGAACCAATCATTTATAGCTAATGAAAATTGACATGCGTAAATTTAATGATAATACAATCAATTTAAATAAATAAAAACGCGCGCGTACGCGTACGTTAGTGCAAAAACGTGCGTGCAAAATTTTAAAATGCTCCAAATCAACTTAAAATTGTTTTGCATATGTTTCAGGCTATTTCTAGCATTTCAAAAATTTCCATGCGTGCGCGCGCGTTCGCGCGTTTTTCCGTGCGTAACGCGAACAAAACGTCAAAATTCCGTTATTTTACTCAATTTATGTTACTGACACTACATACAACACATCCTGTCATTTTGAGCCATTTCCATGCAATAACAAGGTCGTGCGGGTGCGTCAAAGTTCAAAGTCTGCGCGTGCGTCAATACGTTTTTGTGTGCAAATATTGCAAAAAACATGACTACCTTCAATCAGCTATAGCTCATCAGAATGGCCGGTGACCCCCCAATTTTTTTTAATATTCGGAAAGAGTACGAAATGTAGATGCGATTTAATGTGTCATTTCACAGTTAAATACATTATAGCATCATCATATTGCAATACAAATCGAAAAAAATAATTTTGATGTATGACGTCATGAGTTTTTTACCCGTTTTTGCATATCTCAGTAACCCTTCGTCAATTTTCTTCCAATTTTCATTATTTGGTAGGTTAGACATTGCTCTACGAATTACTAACCTTCCTTTTTTAACATAATCCTATCTTCTTGGTAAAATTTTGATTATAGACATGAATGTCAAAATCGGACCTATATACGTGCAATGTCAATGGAAGGGGTATTTATGAAATGACATGACGAGCTTCAAGGAGCTGTATCTCGCTGATGTTTGGAGCTGTTACTCTGAAATTTTAGTATGGTGTAGCTGAGTCTACTAGCTTTCGGGGGCGTCATCTCTATTTTTCAATCAGATGTCGGAATCATGTCAAAATTTCAGCTTGAATATCGATTTCTAAATCATTCTAGCCACTGCTAGCGGGCATTACGTGAAAAGTAAATGCAAAGATTTGTGGCTCAATGGGTCAAAGGCGATGTTTAAGAACGTTCATTTACCAGCCCATGCCAGTGCATGAATTTACCAATGCAGACCACCTTATACTTGTCCACAAGTATGTCTCGTTATTAGGTGGTCTGCCATGCCATGGCAGATCACCTCTTGTTTTTGTCCGAATTTTCTTTCTTTATTATTAGGTGGTCTGCCATGCCATGGCAGATCACCTCTTGTTTTTGTCCGAATTTTCTTTCTTTATTATTAGGTGGTCTGCCATGCCATGGCAGATCACCTCTTGTTTTTGTCCGAATTTTCTTTCTTTATTATTATTATTATTATTTATTTTTATTCCTATTTTTTGTGACATGGATATCTCAACAATGCATGGACCATGTTTCATCAAATGTTCATCATGTATAGGTATATATGTGAACATGGTCCAGCAACATTTTCAAGGTCATTACGTAATCGTGACGTCATGCACGAGCAATTTAATGAAAATCGATTATTTCATGTAGCTCTAAAATCGTTCATCTCTGTGTAATGAAATTTGGCATGTATATAATTAATGACAAGACAATTAATTTCAATGAAAAAAAACGCGCGCGTACGCGTACGTTAGTGCATTAACGCGCGCGTAAAATAAAAAAATGCTCCAAATCAACTAGAAATTGTTTTGCATATGTTTGAGGCCATTTCTAGCATTTTTGAAATTTCCGCGCGTACGCGCGCGCGCGCGCGTTTTTCCGTGCGTTTTGCAAACGCAACGTCGGAAAACCGTTTTTTCACTGGATTCATGTTTCTGACACTGCAAACAACACATCCTGAAATTTTGAGCCATTTCTATGCAATAATAAGGTCGTGCGGGTGCGTCAAAGTTCAAAGTCCGCGCGTGCGTCAATACGTTTTTGTGTGCAAAAACATGACCACCTTCAATCGGCCATAGCTCCTCAGAATGGCTGGTGACCCCCAATTTTTTTTTCATATTTTGAAAGAGTGGGAACTGTAGATGCTATTTCATGTATCATTTGGTCGTTAAATACATCGTAACGTCATCATATTGCCATATGAATCGAAAAAAATCAATTTTCATGTATGACGTCATAAACTTTTTTACCCGTTCTTGCGTATCTCAGTAATCTTTGGTCAATTTTGTTCCAAATTTCAGTATGTGATAGCTGAGACATTGCTCTATGAGAAGGTAGCCCTAATATTTCAATAGGATTCTATCTTCATGGTATGAATTTGATTATAGACATTAATGTCAAAATCGATCGTAAGTACGTGTTATGTCAATGGAAGGGGTATTTATTAAATGACATGACGATCTTCTAGGAGCTGTATCTCGCTTATGTTCAATTCTGTTACTCTGAAATTTTAGTATGTTGTAGCTGAGTCTAGTAGCTTTCGGGGACGTCATCTTTATTTTTCAATCAGATGTCGCGATCATGGCGAAATTTCATCTTGAATATCAATTTCTTAATCATTCTAGCCCCTGCTGGGCATTACGTGTTAAGTGAATGGGAAGATGTGTGGCTCAATTGGTAAGGCGCCGCGTTTTAAGATCTCGAGGCCCCCGGTTCGATTCCTGGAGTGGGTAGGCCGGGTAAATTTTCGCATTCCTTTTACAATGTTTCTTTTGCCATCTTCTTCTGTTCTATCCCTCACTTTGTCTTTCTCTTTGAGATTTTCTTTCCCATTCGTTTTCTCTCGCCCCTTTATCTTACGTGGCTATTAATTACATGTTAGCACAATATACATGTAACCATTTTGGCCTGTCTCTGAAATGTACGTTAGTAGACATTGTAGGTGCGCTCTGAGCTTTCTTGAGCGGAGTCTCTGATTGCTTATGAATAGATGGTGTCACGATTGAAGGTCCATATCACCGTGCATTTTCTAGCCCATGTCAGTGCATGAATTTGCCAATGCAGACCACCTTATACTTGTCCACAAGTATGTCTCGTTATTATTTATTTTTATTCCTATTTTTTGTGACATGGATATCTCAACAATGCATGGACCATGTTTCATCAAATGTTCATCATGTATAGGTATATATGTGAACATGGTCCAGCAACATTTTCAAGGTCATTACGTAATCGTGACGTCATGCACGAGCAATTTAATGAAAATCGATTATCTCATGTAGCTCTAAAACCGTTCATCTCTGTGTAATGAAATTTGGCATGTATATAATTAGTGACAAGACAATTAATTTCAATGAAAAAAAACGCGCGCGTACGCGTACGTTAGTGCATTAACGCGCGCGTAAAATAAAAAATGCTCTAAATCAACTAGAAATTGTTTTGCATATGTTTGAGGCCATTTCTAGCATTTTTCAAATTTCCGCGCGTACGCGCGCGCGCGCGCGTTTTTCCGTGCGTTTAGCAAACGCAACGTCGGAAAACCGTTTTTTCACTGGATTCATGTTTCTGACACTTCAAACAACACATCCTGAAATTTTGAGCCTCTTCTATGCAATAATAAGGTCGTGCGGGTGCGTCAAAGTTCAAAGTCCGCGCGTGCGTCAATACGTTTTTGTGTGCAAATATTGCAAAAAACATGACCACCTTCAATCGGCCATAGCTCCTCAGAATGGCTGGTGACCCCCAATTTTTTTTTCATATTTTGAAAGAGTGGCAACTGTAGATGCTATTTCATGTATCATTTGGTCGTTAAATACATCGTAACGTCATCATATTGCCATATGAATCGAAAAAATCAATTTTCATGTATGACGTCATAAACTTTTTTACCCGTTCTTGCGTATCTCAGTAATCTTTGGTCAATTTTGTTCCAAATTTCAGTATGTGATAGCTGAGACATTGCTCTATGAGAAATTAGCACTAATATTTAGATAGGATTCCATCTTCATGGTATAAATTTGATTATAGACATTAATGTCAAAATCGATCGTATGTACGTGTTATGTCAATGGAAGGGGTATTTATTAAATGACATGACGATCTTCTAGGAGCTGTATCTCGCTTATGTTCAATTCTGTTACTCTGAAATTTTAGTA
>CAVLGW020000016.1:85335-139626 GCA_963669155.1 Arbacia lixula
TCAGGTGAAGTGGAAGCAGAGAATCTGGGATATCTTATAATTGCATCTTTACTGCGTGTACGTTTCTGAATATATCCTAAATTGTTATCCAATTTAAAGACATTTTTACTCTTTGTACTTGGTTCTTGTGATGCAGTTAAAATTCTATACTGAGAACAAAATGTTGCTAGACACATATTTTTGAATTCTGTAATTCTAGGTCGAGCTTTGTACCTGTCAAGTTTACTAGGCATCCAAATATTCTGATCATCATCTCCATCTGGTTTGTTTTGTATTACGCTTAACGGCAGACTCATTCTAACAGGATCAGGTCCAACAGGAATGAATTCCACTTTTCTTGAACACTCTTTCAGTCTGAGACTACATACACGATAAACACTTTCTTGAGCAGACACTTCACGATTCTGCATATATGCCTGTCCAATTTTTTTCATACTTTCCTTGGCATCTTTATTTCCTTGTTCCATTTCGGTTAATGTGTGATTCAAAAGCATTCCCATTTCCCGTTCAGCTTTTGACATATAGGAAACGATGTAAGCTACACATGCATATGGATTGGTTACGTATTGCAGATCCATATTTGCATTCCAGCATCGAAGTAAGTTTGGATTGAACTGATTAACCCATACATCTTGTGGATCTCTCTTGATGATTATATTGTCCTGTGAAGCAATTTCATTATGCGCTTTCTCAAATTGAGTTTGTGTAATACCAAGTTTCTCAAAGAGATGCCTTGTACTCTTGTATTCACTTCCATCAGATAAAGCATCTTTAACAGAATTTAACAATTTTTTTGCATCAGATTTAGCCTTTTCAGAAGCTTTGACATCACATTGATTTTTCCCACTGTCACTAGCTTTATTTATTACAGGTTTAATGATAAACGTTCTTTCAGATGGTGGTTTTGGAAAATGGAATCTACATGCTGTTCCTTTCTTTTTGCAAGATTTGGAATGTTTTTTACTGTGTTGTTGTACAGTGCTGACTATTTCATATAGTTCTGGATCTTCCTTTTCGTCAGGAATCTGGCAGGAAATGTACTTATCTATGAATCGTATGACATCCTTATCTTTATCAATTCCCAACTCTGGAGCATTTTCAACCCATAATAATGAATGTATGTGAGGGGAACCTCTTGCCTGGTATTCGACACGGTACACCATATCAATGATTTTACCAATTGGTGCAGCTGGAGACAAAATTACTTTATTCATGAAAGTGTGAAATCTTTTATCAAACATTCTCGCAACTGTAACCGGATTTGATCTTAAAAGATTACACTTTTCTGTCCAATCCAATTCAGTAGATTTCCTGGAGTCTCCCTGCTGTGTTAACAATGTATTAATTATTTCTGGCCATCTCATATCTGCAGCTGAAAATGATGCAAACCATGTTGGCTTTCCAAGCTGTCGTACCATTGCCATCACATCTTTTTGTGTCTTCTGCCAATAAGGAGGTGTTCCACGAATTTGCTTTAGAAATTTATATCCTTTGTCTGATTTTAGTATCTTATGAACTGTATCTGCATCTTTCAAATCTGAAGCAGTTATTGTTGAAGTGTCATCTTTTTTGTCTCGACTTTGCCTTAATGCAATAGAAACTTGTGACAAAACCTGTTGAATTTCATAAATATATTGTGCATAAAAGATGTAATCTGTACTTCGGGCAAATCTGTTATCGACATGCATCAGTCGATTTTGTAAATAGCGTCCCAAGGTTATCTTCTCGTTTCTTCTATCATGAAATGTTGGTTGACCCTGTGGAAATAACACTGGAAAACATTTTGCTTCATTGCTTTCATCTTGCAAAACTGAAACAGGGCTTTTTCCTTCGCAAGGAGCGCAACATATGATGTCATCAAAGTACTGATCTAGAATTTCTTGTCCAATATCTGCAGGCTGCAAACATGTATCTAACTGAATTCCACATAATCTCTCTTCTAAATCATCTTCTGACTCATTGTTACCCTTCATTTCAGCATTTCGGGAATCGTCAATTTTGTCTTTCTCTTTATCTCGCTCTTCCTCAAGTTCTCTGATATCTTTTAAGATATCTGTTTCACCAAAAGTTTCCAAGACTTCTGTTTCGTTATCATTTTCATTCTGATCTAATGTGTTTGTCCACTTATTATCTATGCCTATATCTAAGTACCACTTATTACTTCCTTTTAAATAAAGCAAAGCATTCATCAATTTTGTCTTATCTACAAATTTGTACTTGTAGTAGCTTTTGAACGACAATTTTCTTTTCAGTTTAACACGAATCAATTGATCTTCTGTCTGTGGTCTGGGCAACATCTCTACTGTTTCATAAGTATTTGAAGGTACGCATACGACTGGACCATGAACTCCATTTTGACCTCCTCTAGGCAAAGCCATTAACTTCATGAAAGGGATATTCAATGCAATCAAGTGCTGTTCTAAACTGTTCAAATTTGCAAGTTCTACTGGAACTCTGTGAAGGTGTAAGTTGTTCACGTTTGCTTCTGCAGGTACTTTCCCAGATTTCAGCTTATTGTGGCAGGTGAAACAAATCCATAGTGATGATCTAGTTGACTGGCTTATTTGACATGGTGATTTGCATTGTGAATCGCAAACATGCAAATATTCCTCATTTATACACCTTTGAAGCTTATAATTTGTCTTTCTACATGTTCTCACTTGATTCTGAAAGAGAAGTTTGAAGCAAACACAGCAAACAAATTCTGGACCATGGGAAATAATCTTTCTGAATTCTTGAAGTACATTATCAAACTTTGACATTTCCAGCGTTTTAGCTACAGCCCTTTCCGTATTTTGTCTCATTACACTTTGCCTAAAGTTCTCATTTGTTTTGTACTTCATTTTTAAGCTTAACAATTTCTGTTGTTTTATATCAATGTTCTTATACCTTGTTTGGGACAAGTTTTTCATAGAAACCTTTTGCTTTTGTCGAAAATTTTCATTTCCTTTATATTTATGACTCATGTTACTTTTCATAGTAGCTTTTTGTGTTTGTTTGAAATGGTCATTTTTCTGATATTTATTTCTCATTGTAGCTTTTTGTCTTTGTTTGAAATGGTCATTTTCCTTATATTTATTTCTCATGCTTACTCTCATGGTAGCTTTTTGTGTTTGCTTGAAATGGTCATTTTCCTTATATTTATTTCTTGTGCTCCTTCTCATAATAGAACTATGCTTCTGTTTGAAATGTTCGTTGGTGGTATACAAATCTCTCATTTTAATTCGCATTGCACTTTTATGATTTTCTTTGTATTTCTCATTAGTGATATATTTCTGTTTATTTGATTGAAGAAGTTTAGATCTATGCTGCAAATCAGAGTATTTACTTTTCATAGTATTGAGGTGTGTTTTCTGAAATTTTATATCATGTCTGTACTTTATGTTCTGCCTTTGTTTCTTGATTTTGTATGACATATCGTTGTCTTTTTTGTCATTACTTTTGTTTTCTTTTTTCATCAATGCACGTTTTTCTCTCATTCGCTCTCTTCTGCGAACCTTAGTTTGATTGTAAGACTGTGGTGTACGCCTTTTCTTTGTTTTCCTGTCAATTGTTTTTACTTGCACATCAGGCATTTCTGATATATTATTTCCTTTAACATCCACCTCACTATCCAAAGAAAAAGATTCAGATGATTGGACTGACAAAACAACATCATAATGAATGCAATGTGTATGTTTCAGGTAGATTCCTTTCTCAGTTGTCACACTTCCAACTTGGATATTTCGGCCACAAAATATGCTCCATCTACAAAGCTGATCATTATATACATATATATCTGTTTCAATCAAATTTGCTAGAACCATAATTTCCATTTCTGTAGCCCAAGTACCATTATCCAGTATGTTACTCTTTGAGATATAATCAGCAACACTTGTATAACCTGTTCTCAACAAGCTTACAAATATTTCTTTGTTTTTCAACAGATGAACAACAATGGCTTTCCTTAATACGGTATGGTTTCCTTCGTTTCCTGTGATAGCAAATGAAATTGCACGATAAAAGCAGTTCCCATCGCCAGTAATATGCTTAATGTTTCTAGGTTCGGTTAAAGGTGTACACACTTCAAGTCTATAATCAGAATTATGACAATCAACATCAGGTATTTCAACTTTTCTACAACATTGTTTCCTTCTTATTTCATCAAGAGGTTTAAACCACATGGTTGAACGAACTTCACTGAGTATCAACAGTTCTTCAGGATCTGTTTCACATTCATTTTCATCAATTTTCAAGTCATTATTTTCTTTCACTTCAATTTGTCTAGAGTCCGTTTTTCTGATTTTTTTACAGGGGTCAACACTAACTTCGACATCGCTTTCTATGTTTTTCAGTTTTCGTTTTCCACTCATGGTTCTCTTTCTATTCTGCAATTTCTCCCCTAGCTCTGAGTCATTCAAGTCACTTTCACATTGCAAAGTACAATTTTCAGTCTTTTGTTTCTTATCATTGTCACTCACTGCTTTAATGATATTTCCTTTCTTAGAGCAAAGACTGTTAAGTTGTGTCTCTGTTAACTTGGTTAGCTCAATTGTCACACTTTTCAATTTCAATTGTTGACCATTGAAATGCATGTTAGGATCATTTGCATTATCAGTACAAGATAAATCTTGGGTTTGAATACTTTCTTCTGTGCTACTCTGATTAAAGCTTGGTAATTCATCAAAACTGTCATACTGAATGGAACATTCAGACACATTTGCGCATTGTCCACTTCTTGATGGAAGTTGACCAGAGGGTATATCGTGTAACTGGGGATATCCTTTCAAGGTTTCACTTTTTCCAGAAGTTGTTTTGACATTAACGCTAGTTACTTCACATTCAGTGCACATGGGGCATCCCATTGTTTTAGCTAATCTCATGCAGTGCTTGTATACACCTTGCCAACTTGGAGTATGAAGGAGAATACTGTATCCTTGCTCGATCAGTAACCCTCGTCTGCTTCTTGAATGAGAATCAAAAATAAAGAAACCATCTTGACCTGATATGATCATAAATGTACATCCACCAAAAGTCACAAAACATGCATCAGAGTCACTGCAAAGTTCTTGTTCAAGAATTCTATTCAAAGGCATTGTGAGAGACTGGGCCAACATTGATTCATCTCCATCTAACAATCCACCTACTGATTCTCGACATTTGATCTCAAATAATTCATCATAAGAGTCCAAATAATCAAATAGATCAGATATCAACAAGAATTCATGATCAACTGAATTGAAATGTCGTATGTAACAATATAATTCGTCACCATTATGCAAAATCCTGTCTAGATCTGTACTTGACCAATCACTTGCATTTTTCACCTTGCTGTACATCAGTGCAGATAGTGAATTAGCAACACACTGCTTTCCACTTGAGTAACCAAATCTTCTGTCACCTTGATTGAATGTTCCTTGGGCCACTTGTTTTATTTGTGTATTGACTCTTGTACATTTGTCTTCCTGTTCACCTTTGAGCACAGTATCCTTTGTTCTACTTTTGTTACAGATGGATTCAGACTTAAAATCGTTGTTACACTGACTTGCACATTGCATATTTTTACAACCGGGATTGTCCATCATGTGCGTGGTGGGTTTTGCCTTTAGAATTACATCTTCATTTGGAGCTTTGTTTTCCATTGATTCTGGGCAATTTGCACTGTCTGTTTTTTGTGCAACATCACAATCCACTCTTTGCTGTTTGTGTTTCATGTCAGATGTAACCTTATTCTTTGGTTCAAACTCTGTTTCATGTGTGTGTTTTGGGTCATCAACTACCTCAAAGTCCAAAGAAATTTTAAAAGACTCATTTCGAGAACAGTTACTCTTTAAGCTGCAAGGTTTGAGGACAGCAGGTGTTTCATCACTGGGGTTGGAAGGTTTTCCTAGTTCTTCACCATGTTCTTCTTCAGAATGACATGTTGGTTCAGTTGTAGGGGTCAACATTTCAGTATGTGGTACATCCAAACTATCGTCTACTTGAACCTGTGCAATTGTATTTGGAGGTGTTGCCAGCTTCAATACATCAGTCTTTGTTCTGTCCATGACTACTACCTGTGTCAGCTTGTATGTCACATCATGTGGGAGCTTCAATGAATTGCACAACTGTATGCAGTAAGAGTACACTCCAAGCCATGTTTTAGTGTGCATGAGAATGCTTTTGCCATGCCTACTGTAACATCCTCTTCTACTTCTGGAATGTGGATCAAAGATGTAGTAACCTGTTTCATCTGCAAACACAAGAAAAGTCTGCTTACCAAAGTTCATCAAACAGCCATCACAATTCTCAAGAGATTCTTGTAGTGTGTTGAGTAGTGAGTCTGGGTGTGCGTGCTCAGAAATAGGACCTGTGTTCACTTGTTGAGGAGATGCATTTCCACCATTCTTTCGATGACTTGCAGTTTCATTAGAGCTGCTTGAGGAGACTGAATGTGTTACAAGATCATCAATATCAGAAACAGACCATTCACTAGGAGCTTTCTGTTTACTAAACAAAATAGCCATTTCACTTGACTTGGAACAATCTTCATCAAAACCATTTCCACAAAGTTTGGTGTCTTCATGACAAACTGTGCCTCTACACGTTAACTCTAAGTCATTTCCACTCATCTCGACTGGTTTCTTTTCTCTCGATGCACATGCTTTTGACTTTTCTTTCTTTCCTTTCATTTCTGATTGGGGGACAGTGGTTGAGGCTTTATTAATCCTGGGTGACTTGTAGTACAGGTGCTTCATTGATTTCCCAATGTATGTCACTCCCTTTTCTCTTTTGAAATCAAATTCATCAACATTCCTTTCCTTCATATTAATTGATGTCAATCCACCTTTCTTCTCCAAGTATTTTGCTTTCCTAGATCTTGTCAATTTCCATCTTGAATCAGATTCCTTTTCCATGTCAGATGCCTTTCCTTCATTCGAGGGTTCATTCACACTGGGCACATACATTTCATTTTTCCTCTTTTTGGTGTTTGTTAGGTCAGGTGATCTTGATCGTTTCTGCCCTTTGTTCACATACCTTTTCTTCATTGTAAAACGTCCACATCGATCTCTTGTTTCCTCTTTTGAGCCTTCATCAAGATTGTAGTCGTGTTCTTCGACATCACGTTCTGGACAGATTGATTCATACCTGTTGACATCAATTGGGATACCGAGATGGTCAAACAAACGCATAGATATGTTGTTGTTTCCACAAATGCAAATCCATACTAGTCTGATGTCCATCAGTTTGTCTTCACATGAAATGTTCAAACATGACACATGGTAACATCGAGAACAGGTTTCACACTTGACCTCATTTTGATTTCTGTCCAGATCTTTCCCACATACGTAGCATTCTGCCATCTCCTCTAATACTTCAGTTTTTTGAACAACATTCATTTCGCCTGTAGTTATTTCACTAAATCAAGAGTAGTATTTCTAGGAATAATGTGGTCAGCACATTTACTAATACAATTATGTTATAGACTCTAATTTCAATACAAGGTTGTCTCCAGTATACTAGCTTCAATTCTTTAATTTTGATTTTTCTGTTCGTTTCGCCTTGCCAGACCACACGTACTGTGATACCAGTGTATGGTTTAGGATTTAAAATGTTAACGTATCTTTAAATATTACCCTTACAAAACTGTGTTCTTTATCAACATCAAATTCTATAATGTTTTGGCCTCAAGATGGTGTTATTACACAAAATTTGTATTCAGTATCAATATACCAGACTTTGATGCACTGTGTTCAAATATGTTTCGGCCTCAAGATGGCGCTGTAATACTAAGTTTGTCTGAAGTAATTGTTGAGTTTCAATACAAGGTACCAGACTCTAATGCACTGCGTTCAAGTATAATAAGGTGTCACCCTCAAGATGGCGGTTTAGAGTTTTAACTTTATGAAGAGTGTTTCAACTGGATAAAAAGTATGCTTTTAGTCAAATTCTATAACGTTTTGGCCTCAAGATGGCGTTATTACACAAAATTTGTTTTCAGTATCAATATACTACTCATTTGATGCACCCTGTTCAAATATGTTTCAACCTCAAGATGGCGCTCTAATACTAAGTTTGCATTCAGTGTGTCCACAGTGTTTGAGTATGTGCCAGCCACAAGATGGCGCTCTTATATTAAGATCAATCCAGTAACTTGATAGTTTCAATCGTGCTTAGCTCCAAACTCTTGAAATGAAGAGGCTGCCTCTTTCATGCAATTTATTACCTTCGTTTTTGTCAACCTGTTCTTCTGTTTCTGCCTCAAAATAAAGTTCTTCTTGTTATGATGTTACTTCTTTATGTTTCTTCTTTGATCTTATTATCATCAACCAACTACAGTGTATAGTGATCTTACATGACAACAACAGGCATATACATGTACTCAAACAATTCAATCTCAACCATCAACACTATAACTCTTATATCTAAATCAATCACTGTACTCAAGCTTTTACATTTCCACTCAAATTTCTACATGTATTATTGTCTAATTTCTTTCACTAAAGCTCATTCACTCACTTCTAAGAATTCACTTGTAATCTTTCTTTCACATCTGAGATTTCACAACATATATTTCACACTTTCATTTCACATTCAGATTTCGTTCAGCTTTTCTGTATGTTTATATGGATTTTTATATGGATTGTTATATATACTTTTACCAACGACTTCCTCGTGGATATTGATTCGTAACCAACGATTTCTCGTGGATATTGATTCGTAACCAACGATTTCTCGTGGATATTGATTCGTAACCAACGATTTCTCGTGGATATTGATTCTTAACCAACGATTTCCTCGTGGATATTGATTCGTAACCAACGACTTTGTCGTGGAGTCTTTACCACAGTCTCCTGTGGGTGAAATGGGATGAAATGGTTAAAGACGCACACCCTTCTGGAGTGTGGGGACACTCTCTTCTGAGAGCAGGATCTCTTCTGAGATAAGAAAAGACGTGAGATGAAGTAATTTGGTTGGTATGTATACAATGAAAAGATGAAAACACAAAACAAGCACTTTTCCTGGCACAAGGACAAACATACAATCTCAACAGCCAGACACCTGTAAGAAAAACGAAAGAATAATTAGATCATAACATTTGTTACACTTAAAGGGGGCATCGTCCATCTTTTATAAGGCAAAATTTTCACCTTTATGAAGTTATTTTTCAAAAAGTCTATTTGAAACCTTTTTATTAAAAATGGGAGTTAATTTTGAATTTTTTTTTAAACAGTAGCCATGTCTATAAATAAGAAAGTGCATTTTTATTTTTTTATAAAACAATATATCTTCAATTACATATTCAGCAAATATAAAAGTTATACCTAAATGAAATTGTCTGTTTTTGACACTACCATTTATTGCCGAAACAAATTGCGGACTACTCTCAATATGTTTAGTACAGAAAATGTCACATGTTCTGTAATTCTTCAAGCACAGATGTTTTCATTGCTTTAATCCCAAATATGTTGTGGACAAAAAAATCCTACATTAAATATCTGGAGTTTGGCTCAAGAAAGCGTGCAAATCTGAAGCAAAATGAAAATGTTTATGTGCATCAAAAACAATGAAAAAACAGGCTTAGACAATGAAAGTGGGAATCCAGCTATTGTTTGTCAGACAAAATGTGCCCCTCCACTTCTCTTATCCGAAATCGATGCTCCACCACCTCCGATGTATGTACAAAACATTTTAAAACTTGTCCAGAAAATGATCTCATCAATAGTAGTGTAAAAGATGCACAATCGAAATTTCATACAGCCATTCTTAGTACGTATGCAATTTCGTTCAAATTTTTAACAGATTTTTTTCATTCCATCTTACATTTGATTTAAAAACTACTTGATATGGAGCTTATGGTTTCCTTGAAGTATATCACCTTACTTTCTGCAACTCTCTTCTACCTCTCTAACGAATAGTTTGCATATTTAATGAGCTATGACCTTTGACCTACGTACTCCAAAATCGAACTTAGCCTATATTTTGATATCATGCACCTTCATATCAAATTTCATTAAAATCCGTCAAAAATTACTGAAGTTATCGATCGGAAACCAGACTGTATTTTTTCGCATATTTAATGAACTATGACCTTTGACCTACATACTCCAAAAATCCGCCAATCATTACCGAATTTATTGATCAAAAACCAAATTTGTTATAGACGCACGCACGCACGGACAGAATGACGGACGACAGCGTTCCTATATCCCCTCCGACTTCGTCAGCGAGGGGAAGACAAACATACAATCACAAGACCCACACACCTGCCACAGGCCCCAGACACCTGCCACAGGACCCAGACACCTGCCACAGAACCCAGACACCTGCAAGAAGAGATAATAACAGATATGGTTTTACGATTTCATACCAAGTATACACAAGGATTGTTAAAATGAGAAGGGATTTTATCTTTCATAGGGCAATCCCCCCCCCCCCCCCCCACCCTTCACAACATCCTGCTATTCCGGTTTTCCTGTAAAAATGCATGAACAGTTTCCCACTATCATCCCTATTGTTTGAACATTTTTAGTCTGCGAATATAGATGTTCATGAAGGTGAAATACAATGAATAAAGACACACATTTTGGGGTGAGGTTCATTCACTCTGACAGAACACTAGACTTACAAATTTTAATTTCTAATTCTTTTTAAAATCAGTAAGTTGAAAAAAATGTATTTAACTTCTAGATCTATTCAGCTTTAGGTGTCATCTTGTAACTTGTTGTAAGTTGCAAGTTACTCCAATTGTCACTAAATTGTCACTAAACTGTCTAAAGTACCGATTTTGAGTGAAATCAATTGATTTTTGTACAGTGGTGTTTGAAATAATGAAAATCAAAAGAACAGCTTTTAGTTGGCAATCCCGTACAATAGGGGACCAGGCAGTATCAAACATGTCATGCATGTACACTACAGCGAATCCTGCCGTGGCAGAACCGAACACATTAAAGTCTCATTTCATCTGACTCATTAATATTCATGATTAGTCCGCCGTAAGGACAATTTGGCTAGATTTTAGTGAAAGGCTTTCTGGGGTAGTTGAAATGAGTCAGATGAAATGAGACTCTTTCGGGTATTTGTTTCCATGTTGTCGTGTCTTGACCCGTGAACTAGAAATAGCTTGCGTGGTTAGGTCGCTGCCCGGTAAGCAGTAGGCTGTAGGTTCAAATCCCGTCTGGTTCCAAGATTTTTGTCTGACTTGTTTTTCGTTCATTTACAGGATGGAGCACGCTATCCTTACTACTGGGTGTATGCCTAAAATTTCTTTGTAAATTTCAATTACCCCAGAAAGCCTTTCACTAAAATCTAGCCAAAATGCTTTCATTTCTAAACACTTAAAAAGTACACATCAAACAGCACATTTAAAAGATCCCAACCTTGACTCAATCTATGATTTTCTTGGTAAAGTATTTATTTTCAGATTTGGGTTAAAACAGGTCTTGTATTTTACGGACAAGACAATTATCTCCTGTACACACACATGTCATTAATGAATATAAACAATCAAAACAATCACATAAAAAAGAGGGGGAAAAGAATTGTGTACATAGTGCATGGAAAAAAGGGGGGCCAAATTACCAGTATCTGGGGGGAGTCAGAAATAGGGGTGTCACCTTTTGGAATCACTCGAACTCACCTCTAAATCACGAGACAGCCGCTTGAGTCTTCACCAAAAGCAGAGCTAGCTCAACTACAAAGAAAAAACTGAAAGAAAACATGTTTTACTGTTGACGTAGCCTCAATAATAGTGTGATGTCACTGCACTAGCACACATGTACTCACTGACTCAATTCTTTAGTTTTGTTCACCCACCACCAATTATCCAATTATACATGCGATGGGAGAGGGAGTGTTGGTAATTACACTACAGACTAAAAACCGATTACCGGTATTGCTTGATTTTCAGGTGTCTACATTTCATTATCACAATAAGAATGAAATTGAATGAATTTGTTGTCTAATTTGCAAAGAAAACTTTTGGAACCACCCGAAGAGGGCTCAACTCTAAACCACGAGGCAGCCGTCTGAGTCTTGACCAAAACCAAAACGAGGTCAACTACAAAAAAGAAGTTCAAAAACAAAATGTTTCACTGTTGACGTAGCCTAGTCACTGGCTCAATTCTTAATATTTTCTTTCACCCACCACCAATTATACATGCAATGGTCATGACTCATGGTATTGCTAACTGTCATCATATTCATAGGAGGCCTAGCTCTGGCCCCCAAACCTTAACCTCGTTGCTAAGGCATGTCGGTAAAGTGCATAATACCCAAATGCTTATTTGTTTTCGTCTCAAATCCTATGTGCAGCGAGAATGGGCCCCCAATCACACTACCGACCGCCTTTGCACGTACATGTAATGATGTATGCACTATGCGCAATGCGTAGAATGCATGCACCCTGTCACTTTGCCAAAACAAGCGGATGCAAAGTCGTATTTTTAAAGAATATGCGCGAATAATAATTCCATATTCTATTACTCCATTCACCACCTCGTAACTACTTACACTCAACGTTGATAGGATACAGCACAGGATCACAGACCTTGATGAAATAGCACAATGATACGAACTAAAGGCAAATCACGGACGGCGCATGAGTGCTCATCAACAAACAGACGGCAATATAATATGGATGGTTTACTAGACCTTTTTGTGCTTATACGTTGATCAATCGCATCGCAGCACAGAGCGACAACAACACAACTCAACCATCCGAGAATTCGACCCCAAAAAGCTCGACCGGCCAGATACAATATCCATAAAGCGTTTCAGAGGATCTACGCCTATCTTTAAAAATATATTTCACTTCCACATGTTCCTGATCACCACGGGCGGAAATCCCGGGGAAGACTGGGGACGTGTCCCCAAAAAAAACTATTTTCGTTCCTTCCGCCGACAAGATATAGTGTCCCCCCCAACTGCTTTCATTGAAAAAAAAAAACACTCACAATAAAATCCATCACCCTGATCCCCCGGCCCACCCCCACCCCTAAGCGGTTACTTCCTGAGGAAAAACATGCCGCCCCCCCCCCCCCCCCCACACACACACACACACACACCTTCGGGGAGCGATTTCCGCCCGTGCTGATCACTTTTACTATTTATTCAATACGATGTAAATATAAATGCGAGTTAAATGTATTGAACCCTATCGGGCTATGATTGAATTGATTGATCTCTGGATAACATGGATAACAAGTCGATGACAAAAATCAAAAGCCAACCCTGCATAGGAGGTAAAAAACAAATTTTCACGTATTTGTGAAAAAAAATACAGTTCAAACGATGCTGAAAGATACACGTCATAAATAATGCACCTAATTGAAAAGCAGATTTTTATAAAATATTATTCTTGTTTTGTATCAGTCCGTCAAATACTGTCACTTATGAGTATATCCAATAATTAAATCAAAACACAGCTAAATTCCATTTCATATTTCTTAATTTACCAATATTTTTCTCTCGCACTTTTATCTTAATTGGCTATTAACATTTTAGTAGCACGTACTCATGACCATGCATTAAGAGTTTCAGACAGTTACTCTCTGATATAAAAAAATACTATATTTGATATGAGATTTTGAGTATTGCCTTATGTTTATGAATAGATGGGGTCACCATGGAGGGTCGATGGTGTCATTTTACTCCTTTTGCAATGTTTATTTTGCCACCTTCTTCTATTCTATCCACTTTCTCCTTGAAATTTTCTCCCTCCCCCCCTCAACCCTTTACCTTACATGACTATTAATTACATGTTGTTAGCATCTGACAATTAAGGCAAGTCTGTAAGAGCGCTATGAGCTTTCTCGCGCGCCCGTTGTTACTTATTTGTTAGGAATTACATGGTGCCACTGTCCGTCACCGTGCATTTACATGCCTAGCTGTGCATCTAATTTCTTATGAATAGATGGTGTCACAATTCATTCCTTTTGCAATAAGATTTTTTGCGACCTTCTTCTGTTCAATCTCTTACTTTGTCATTCTCTTTGAGATTTTCTTTCCGATTTTTCCCTCTCGCCCCTTTATGTTAAATGACTATTAATTGTTGTTAGCACATACACAAGTGACTATGTAGGCACGTCGTGTGTGCAGCCTCTGATCTCTAATGAATAGATGGTGTCATCATGGAAGGTCCATAGTGTCACTGTGCATTACCGTCCCATGTCTGTGCACGAAATTTAAGTATGTTGTAGCTGAGTCTACTAGCTTTTGGGGCGCTATTTTTTAATAAGATTGCGGGATCATGGCGAAATTTCAGCTTGAATATCGATTGCTAAATCATTCTAGGCCCTACTGGGCATTGCGTGTTAAGTGAAAGGGAAGATGTGTACGTGGCTCAAATCAATGGGTAATTAAGGTGCCGTTTTAAGATCTAGAGGCACCCGGCTCGATTCCTGGAGTGGGTATAGTCAATTTCTGCATTCCTTTTGCAATGTTTATTTTGCCATCTTCTTCTGTTCTATTCCTCACTTTGCCATTCTTTTTGAGATTTTCTTTCCCATTCCTTTTCTCTCGCCCCTTTCTCTTACATGACTATTAATTACATGACTATTAATTACATGTTGTTAGCATACATGTAACCATTAACACGATTTACGCAAGTCCCTAAAATGTTGATAATGATATAGGTGCGCTATGAGCTTACTTCAACGGACGTTGTCCCTGATTTTTAATGACTGCATGGTTTCACCGTGCATTAGTCAGAACTTAGCATGAATTTCCAGACAGACCACCTCATACTTGTACACAAGTATCTCTCGTTATTATTATTATTATTATTATTTATTTTTATTCCTATTTTTTGTGACATGGATATCTCAACAATGCATTGACCATGTTTCATCAAATGTTCATCATGTATAGGTATGTATGTGAACATGTCACAGGAACATTTTCAAGGTCATTACGTAATCGTGACGTCATGCACGAGCAATTTAATGAAAATCTATTATTTCATGTAGCTCTAAAACCGTTCATCTCTGTGTAATGAAATTTGGCATGTATATAATTAATGACAAGACAATTAATTTCAATGAAAAAAAACGCGCGCGTACGCGTACGTTAGTGCATTAACGCGCGCGTAAAATAAAAAAATGCTCCAAATCAACTAGAAATTGTTTTGCATATGTTTGAGGCCATTTGTAGCATTTTTCAAATTTCCGCGCGTACGCGCGCGCGCGCGCGTTTTTCCGTGCGTTTAGCAAACGCAACGTCGGAAAACCGTTTTTTCACTGGATTCATGTTTCTGACACTGCAAACAACACATCCTGAAATTTTGAGCCATTTCCATGCAATAATAAGGTCGTGCTGGTGCGTCAAAGTTCAAAGTCCGCGCGTGCGTCAATACGTTTTTGTGTGCAAAAACATGACCACCTTCAATCTGCCATAGCTCCTCAGAATGGCTGGTGACCCCCAATTTTTTTTTCATATTTTGAAAGAGTGGGATCTGTAGATGCTATTTCATGTATCATTTGGTCGTTAAATACATCGTAACGTCATCATATTGCCATATGAATCGAAAAAATCAATTTTCATGTATGACGTCATAAACTTTTTTACCCGTTCTTGCGTATCTCAGTAATCTTTGGTCAATTTTGTTCCAAATTTCAGTATGTGATTGCTGAGACATTGCTCTATGAGAAAGTAGCCCTAATATTTCAATAGGATTCTATCTTCATGGTATGAATTTGATTATAGATATTAATGTCAAAATCGATCATAAGTACGTGTTATGTCAATGGAAGGGGTATTTATTAAATGACATGACGATCTTCTAGGAGCTGTATCTCGCTTATGTTCAATTCTGTTACTCTGAAATTTTAGTATGTTGTAGCTGAGTCTACTAGCTTTCGGGGACGTCATCTTTATTTTTTAATCAGATGTCGCGATCATGGCGAAATTTCATCTTGAATATCAATTTCTTAATCATTCTAGCCCCTGCTGGGCATTACGTGTTAAGTGAATGGGAAGATGTGTGGCTCAATTGGTAAGGCGCCGCGTTTTAAGATCTCGAGGCCCCCGGTTCGATCCCTGGAGTGGGTAGGGTAAATTTTCGCATTCCTTTTACAATGTTTCTTTTGCCATCTTCTTCTGTTCTATCCCTCACTTTGTCTTTCTCTTTGAGATTTTCTTTCCCATTCCTTTTCTCTCGCCCCTTTATCTCACGTGGCTATTAATTACATGTTAGCACAATATACATGTAACCATTTAGGCATGTCTCTGAAATGTACGTTAGCAGACATTGTAGGTGCGCTATGAGCTTTCTTGAGCGGAGTCTCTGATTGCTTATGAATAGATGGTGTCACGATTGAAGGTCCATATCACCGTGCATTTTCTAGCCCATGTCAGTGCATGAATTTGCCAATGCAGACCACCTTATACTTGTCCACAAGTATGTCTCGTTAGTTTTGTTTTTTTATAATTTCGGTGTTCAAGATGTAAGGTGATTATAGCTTGGGACATGATCCTATATCAAATATATGCTCCTTTTCAAACACGAAAATGATAGTGAAATACGTTGCAGACACTCTAATAAAAAAATACTAAGGGGTAAGTTGAAAAATACACATTTTTTTTTCAAATAATAGAAATATGTTTAAATTCCAGTGGTGAGCGATTTCTCGTTCAAAACATGATAATGATAATTATCATTTATGTTATGGTCCGGGACGTCCTGTCTTCTAAAGAGTTGCGATTGATCGCAACTTGACGATTGATATCAATCATACATAACTGTACATTAGAGAGAATCGCAGGTTGAAGAGACACTATGTTGAAGCTTGCACAAAATTAGGACCATTATCTCCATTTTTTTGTTAAAGTGGTGATGTTATCAGACATTCAAAGATTTATAAAAAATAATATCAAGTGATGAAATGTCATGCAACCTGCTCTCAAACAAATCGACATCCTTTGACATTATTATGAAGTTGAAATTTCAGCTTGATTAGAGTTTATTGTTCTTATTTTGTGAACATCTACAGTAGAATCGGCAAAGAATCTTTCGTTCGGATGGTGACGCCACTCTGTGGCCCAAGACGTGGGCTAAACGTATTTTGTTATACGTCTGCAAGAGCCATAATCCACACTCACAACATGTCATTTGATCCGACTCCAGAGTTCATACCATATTGCATGGCGATAATCGTTTATCGCCACCCTTTTCCAAAATGGGCCTCATGAATACTCGATCATTCGTCCCTTAACCCTTTGTATGCCAGATCAAGCGTCACTCTGTGAGATTTGTGTGTATTCTTCTTGCTCTGTTACCATGGTTAGTGCCGGTTTCTAGTGACACAGGCAACCATCATTTGCCAACAGACCATTTTAGTAATGTTTTCACAACTTTTCCCATAATCTGCGTAGCAACGCGTTATTACATTAACCTGAATGACGTGATTCAATATTGGTGGAACGCAAGCTGAATTTATTGTTTATTGCTATTCGGACAAACCACGGACAAGATTTGTACTGGGGGTACCGTTGGTAACGTACTGTTTGAATGACGTGCATAAGAATTGAATGCATAACGAAGATTTCATAATTTGTCTGTTGTGTGGGATATAAATGATTAGTTGTAAAGTGAACATCCCACTTCATTTTCGTAATGTATTCAAAACTCCCCCTAACTGCCTGCTTACGTGTTATTGCATTCACCTGTATTTCGTGGTTCAGTTTCAATGAATGGAATGCATTCTGAATCTATTAGTTGGCGCTACTCGGACAAACCTTGGACAAGCTTTTGGGTTACCATTCGTAACATATTGTTTGAACGACGTGCATAAATTTGAATACATAACGAAAATGGTATATTATGTCAGTAATGTTGTGTGTGTGATTTGCAGAGTGGACTTCCTACTCCATTCTGCAAAAATCCATTTTCGTAATGTATTCAAAACTTTCCCCCTAACTGCTTGGTGACGCGTTATTACATTCACCTGCATTTCGTGATTCAGTTTCACTGGATGGAACGCATTCTGAATCTATTAGTTGTTGCTATTCAAACAAACCTCGGACATGCTTTGAATTGGGGATGCATTTGGTAAAGTATTGTTTGTACTACGTGCATAAAATTTGCATACAATAATGAGAGTGGTATATTCTCTGAGATAATTTGGTCCGTTGTCTTCCTCTTGCGCTTTGTCTTTCTTATTTCCCTGCCAGAGTAAGGTTTTTTTCAAGTCCTTTCAATTTGTGTGTATTACTCAGTGTGAAAAAAGGTGCAAACGTGGCCACATTGATAGAGAATAGAAAGTAACCCTCGCCTTCATCATTCACAGAGCCTTGCTTCTTGTGTCGAGGCTTATTAAAATGAACCCGCATAGACCCGCAGCAGGCTTCATCAGTCACTCCCACTCCACCACCCATGAATTATCCTCTCCAACTATACCGGTAGCGGAAACAACCACACCGATAGAGCACTAAGGCCTACAAAATACGGTCCAGTTTTGGCGCCCTCCCTATTTCCCGCCTCGTCTAAAACTCTACCGCCAGCTCTTGGGGTAACCTCGAGACTAACCGCCCGAAGTGCTCGAGGACTCATAGGCTTAACTCTCTCAATACCATGCCAGGCAAAGCCCATTTACTTATTACATAATGTCGTGCATCTATGGGCCTAAACATATTGAGGGGATTAAGATTATTAACTGTACAGACCATGGTATGAGTTGATCAACGTGCAATCGATTTCTGCTTTCAAGAAACATTATCATTAAAAATCGTTGGGATGGGTATCATGGCCGTTAAGCCGAGAGTTTAATTGACTAGCGATCAGCCGAAGAAAGATTCGCATCGATTTCTACCCCCTTATTCAGCTCTATTGTGCGCAGATTTAGTACTGGCTACAACAAGCTCTCTCGGCTCGGCAACGCGGTCAAAACGGCCCCGCCGCCAAACGCTCTTTCATGATTCCACCGCGCACTTTGCCTCAAACTGAAAACAAAACACGTGAAGCGTTTATTCGGTTGCGCGCTGTTTTGTTGGCGGTATTGTGACGGGATGTTTCTTTTGAAACTTAAAACCCAAATTAACAAGTTTAAGAACGGGTTTGAATTACAAGACGGGCGCCCTTATGCCATAAAGCCTCAATCCAGCTTTTGTTTGTGGAGTAGTAACTATTGGCGTGAGTTCAACTGCGTCGTTGAATAAATGCCCAAAACGTCACATTTTCGGATCCAGGGTCAACGTAAGATTTGAACGTTTCTTATGATAATCGATTAAAAAAAGGGTATCCGATTATTTTGTAGCATATTGCTTGTGACCCTTGATAATAAGATGTGTCTACTTGCAATCGTTGCAATGAAAACAAATACTGTATTAATTCAATTCCACGTTCAAATCACTTGTAAGATCTCGTTTCAAACAGTATTGATGAGGAAATTTAACGCAAACCGATGCAGTAGGTATGATTTTGTCATGATACATATTGCGTGCAATATAACTAAACGCAATGTATACCTCGAAACAGTTCAAAGCATTATTCTCATTCTAAGAGTCTGCCAGTCTGTGATTTTCGACGACCCGGCTATAATCCAAGATGAAATCTTTTTCAGTTACTATTTTGACCTACAAAAGGGACTTTCCCTTTAAAGTTGGGGGCCTAAAATACCATTGTGTAAATACTACGGTCACGACTGAAAATGTTAGAAAACAGTGATAGAACCTTCCTCGGAATAAAGGAACTCGGCAGTTATTTTGAACGGGTATTTGCCCTTACATGTCACGTAATGTTTTTTTCGGGTCGCCTAAAATATGGCCTAGTACCTGCATACCATTGCAACGACGGTGTTATTTTAAGCATCACCCTCGGAGCGGCTCAATTATACTTCCTGCCATCTTTGTTGTAGAATAATTTTTATATAAAATAAGGAGATTGCATTGATATTTTGTTATGAACGAACCGAATATTCACAAAATGGACATTTTTCAGCGCGCTCTTGTCTGCGAACGGAACTTCCGCGCACACCATACCCGACATGCCCGAAGGTTTCCCGGCTGTGCGCCTATTATTCCGCGTTCAATTATTTTTCAAATCATGATCTATACATTTCATTGAGTCGCATACGATAAGAAAGTTTCAATGTGATAGTGTTTTTCACCAGTATGCCTACAAAGGACAATTATTAAGGGACATCAAGTAAACGTCATTGATATTAAAAGAACATTCATTGGTATCTGGGTCATTCCACGGGGTTGGGGCAAAGTTTTCATGCAATTTCCATATAACAGAGACTATCAACCTTTGCAGTTCACCATGAAGATCAATTTTGACGTGGTTAAGTTTTGAGCTGTCAATGACAAATTGCTCTCTTTTCTCAGCAATAGACGTTCAAATTGGAAATCTTTTATGAGTTTGAAGCAACATTCATACAAAAATCTGTCACCGTTACATGGACATCATATTGTTTTTAATGGACAAAACATTTTCACAAGTCAAATTGCATGCCATAGTCTTTGAGAAATAGTATACTGGATAGGACCCCACTTTTTTGCTCATGCCATTATTGCACTATATTTGCCTGATTTGAAAAAGATATGGATTTGGAGTTTGATATGTCACAAAAATTGCCCCAACCTCGTGGAATCACCCATCTATAATTCATGTTAACGTGATTGCTACTTACGTTCGTATTTATCAACTAACTCAATGTTAATGCCTATACATGTAGTTCGAGATTTTCAACAACAAAAATAGTATCCTTTACACAACATTATGGGCGGGCATCTGACGTCACAAAATAAAAGATAAATCATAACTTTTATTTTCCTCCACGGATTTTCGTCAAACCTTTCACTCATATACTTCTTGTATGTTTCTTGCTTTCGTTAAAACCAACTTAAATTGATTGTGGAGTGTCCTTTTCAGATGATGACCCGATACATCGGAACCAATAGGCCTGCCAAGGCTTTCACTTCCTTGCTTATTCACGTCGAGTCCTCAATATGTCACGCGGGTAAACCAAGGAGTGAATGGTTTTGTGGATAAATGAAGTAACCTTTGTTCTTACCAGGGTCCATGCTCTTACTACTCCGTTGTATTTTACAATTTTTTTTTTGAAAAAAAAAATAGCATTCGGTCATTTTGAATACAGTACCGGAGTTGTATCATTATTTGCACTGTTTCTCGTTCTAAAACAACATTATTCCAGTGATAGTTTCTCTGGTCCGACACTGCCTAGCGGGCTAATCTTAGACACTCCCGATGAGATTGTCTCTGTGGTTTATTCTACCAACATAGGTTAGAATCAGTTGTTTTGACTACATACTCATATGACGTCACGGTGTGGTACTCTATGAAGACTAATTAATATTTATTGCAAGCACATAAAAATTATATGTAAAGAAAAAACACGGAAAATAACAACTCCCCTCCTCATTATAAGACTAGAAAATGACTTTGTGCGGAATCATATTGATTACTAGATTTTGAACAGGTGACGGGCGGGTCGTTCTTGTAGGTAAAGGGGCCGAGATCACAATCGGGTTTCCCGCTTTACACTGTCCGCGGTGATGCGATCGGCGCAACACTGGCAGCACCGCGCCGCTGTCTTCTGCAATACTGTTGATTATGAACGTATAGACTGAGACGAGGCATTTCGAATGTAAACAAAGATAATTATACATTTTCCAGGGAAGGTGCGGAAACTGCATACATGTTACTGCTTGGGTGTGCTACTGATTCTTGCCGAGTCTCACGAGTTTTGCAAATGGGCTACCTTGTAGAGATAGTCCACCCTGAAATTAAGTTTGTTCCGGTAAAAGCAGAAACTTGAAAGAAGTATAATGCCTTTTAGTGAAGGTTTGACAAACATCCGTCAAAGAGCAAAAAAGTTATGATCTTTTAACGTCGCGTCAATATGTGAATAAGTGAATCGCTCGGAATAACGAAGCTTCGGAATAACGAACCTCCAGGATGACGAAGCTTCGAAATGATCATCTTCTCTTTCTTACTGCCACTAATTTCACATTGTGCATAACTTTCATATACATGTAAATATAGTGAGTGTGTACGACACTGTGCGTGTGTTGGTGTGTTTGCATCACTGCACTGAGCTCTCTCCTAAGTGGTTTGCCGATAGAGGGCGGAGTCCAAAAAGTATTGTTGACACCATTCAATAAGCTAGAACCTAGACTATTCGGTTTCACGACTATCATGGCTATGGGAACACTGAAAGGGGAAGTTCACCCTGAAATTATTTTGGTTTCAATAAAAAGAGACAAATGAAAGAAACATACGAGTGAAGGTTTGACGAAAATCGGTCAAAGGAAAAGAAAGTTATTTGATTTTAAATTTTCGATTTTGTGACGTCACGTGCGAGGTGCTCTCCCATATGTTGTGTACAAAATAAGTCGATAAATTGCTTTTTTCCCTTTTTTGACAGCGGAATGATTTTTTTCGTACAGGTATGTGTGTAAAAACGTATTTCTGATAATGTATCAAACGCACGAGTAAAAGGATGCATATCTTTGTGAGAAAATGCACATTTTCGAAAAAAATTGTACACAACATATGGGAGAGCACCTCGCATGTGACGTCACAAAATCAAAACTTTAAAATCAAATAACTTTCTTTTTCTTTGACCGATTTTCGTGAAACCTTCACTCATATGTTTCTTTTATTTGCCTCTTTCTATTGAAACCAAAATAATTTCAGGGTGAACTTCCCCTTGAACTATACCACTACGTAGTGGTATAGTTCAGTGTATGGGAATGGAGCACTGATCTCTCCACTGATCGTGGAATGAAGCCGTCTCCATCTCTCCATGAGATCAGTGGCTAATACCGACCACGCGCCCTCTATGTGAATAATGCTATACTATGGTCAAGGTTCGGCGTGTTGCCAAAACGAAAATTTGCCGTTCAGATCATGACGATGTGAACATTTTGAAGTTGTGTCGAAGGAAAATGATAGGGAGCGGTCGGACATTTTCAACGTTTTTCCACATGAATGATTTTGTCATATTTTACTCTTGTTTTCTTGAATTGATTTCATCGGAACAAATTATTTCGTTGTATTTATTTTATTCTCTATGTATCATATATTTTTTGTTACTCTTTTTTTTTTTTTTTTTTACTAAACTGTATTAAAATGTAAAAATTATGAATGATTTTATCACATGATAATTATTATCGTGTTAATGTCACGTTTTAATTCTCATTTAACAACATTACGAGTTCATCAGTGCATCTTTTTAGCAACTCTTTCATTTTTACTCAAACTTATTTATTGCACATTTACATTTAGTCACTCCAATTTTGAAAAGATATTTTTGGTAAAGAAATGTTAACTCAAATTTAATTCAATTTGCCACATTCCTCCCTTCAGAAATGACACACATGCAATAGCATGACTCAGCGCCCTGTTTTATGCTATTTAATACACAACATAAAGGGACAACAAAATCTCATATTTTTGTTCTGGGTACGTGCCTCTTTACGAAGCAATATCTTCAACTGTTTTCTTTTTTGCCACTTTTTTGGCTTTATGTTTCATTGCAACATGGACAAACGTTTGGTGAAGGAGCTCAAAACCACCTGCAGCAGAAGCGGAGGTGGGCACAGTTGGCACACTTCTCGCACTGATCCCAGTCTGGGATGTAGATGTCCCTCCGATTGACCTTTGGAGGAATCTGCAGTCCGCAGACATAGCAGGGAACCTCCTCTTCAGCTTCACTGTATTGTATGCCATCTACTTCATCAAAGAGACGGCGCTGGACGCTGCATGGGCTTTGCCCCACATGGGCCAGGCTGCTCTAACTGTTCCTGGGTAGAACGCTCTGTTGGACGTTCTTTCTTGTCATGCGCTGGAGAGTCAATGGTGGCGGCAAGTTCTCCATTTACCCGCAGAATGGGTAGGAAGATCTTGGTTTCCGTTATCGCTACCCTGGCAGCCTGGTAACCGACCTTCCCTGTCGGCTGATCAGAAATGGGCGCAGAGGGATATGGTCGATTCTCCCTACAAAAAGCGTGTGCCTCAGACCTGAGGGGACTTGTGCTGAAATCTCCCTCTGCAACATAGGATGAAACCTAGGGGAAAGTCCTGATGAGATGATGTGACTGTGATTGGCTCTTCATAAATGAAGCACTTTCCCCCGTCTGAAGCATCAGCAGCCGCTGCTCGCTGACTATTTTCCTCTTGAAACGGGTTATGGGGGAAGGCCTGTCTCGTGCTGCATTGCCAGGAAACTAGCTGACATCCTGGTCTGTATGTAACACTGTCGATGGACCTCGAGTAGCTGAGCTGTAGGCCTATACCTCTCACGATACTCGTGCATCGTTGTGTATGACACCCCACATCATCGCTTGGCAGCACCTTGAAACGAACCACCCTCTGTTACCACATCCATGGCCCTCTGGAGTTGATCGGATGTGTACTTCTTCTGCTGAAAAAAAAAAAAAAAAACCTTGGAACTTGCTGTAAAAAAAGAAGACATTTTAAATTGATTTTAACCATTAAAGTATAATAAATCAATGAGCCCACATAGCCTCCAAAAAAGTTCCCCGTACTTTGCACGGTTTGCACCCCAACACCCTCTACATGTACTTTAAATCATTGTTTTTATATCAGTTCCTTTTCCCCATCAAATTAATCTTCTCACTTATCATTTATCTTCTTTAGAGGGCATATAATGTACTGGGAAGACAAAAAAAAAGCCTTCAAATGGTGATCGTGAGCAATCTTCTTGCCAATGGTATTACATTCACGTATTGTCCATTTTAGAGCCTTGCTGAATGTTATTTGCCCTCAAATGATCCACATGTGGAGAGATTAATGATTAAATCACAGATCCTCCAAATGTTCGGGCCGAACAATTTGAGGTTTTGTGATTCAATCACTAATTATTGCCAAATGTGGATCAAATGAGGGCAAATAACTTTCAGCAAGGCTATAAAATGGACAATACATGATTTTGAGGCCATTGGTAAGATCACCATTTGAAGGCCTTTTTTGTCTTCCCAGTACAGTATATGCCCTTTAACCTGATCTTTCCTTCTCTTCTCTTTTTTTCTTTATTTAGCTCATTTGCTCTTTCGTTATTTTCTCGCTGTTTTTTCTTCTTTATTGGCTCCTAATTTTTTTTCATGAATTTACTTTGGATTCACTCTGGACCCGATAAGCATTAATAATAGCACGTTGAAAATGCCATCATTACTATTTATCGTCATCACCACAATCACCTTCCTTGTTATCGCAGTTCTCATCTCCAATCATTTTTATCATCGTTTTCCTCCTCATCATCATCAGCAGCAGGATCAATATCCTTAAAATCACCGCCAATCATTACCATCATCATTACCTTCACATCCTTCAGCATATCCATCATTTTCTCAAACACCAAAATGTTTGTAATTATCAAAATTGCAAATTTTAGACGTGACCCGCGGCGCACATTAATTCGTTTGCACTCTATTGGTTCGATTTACGCTCAAACCACCAATCTCTAGTAGAGGTCAGTGGCTCAAACCAAACCAGTGCACTGAAATTAGTTTTAGTTCAGTGGTTCAGTGGCGCTATCTCTATGGGGCCCGGGAGATCAGTGGCTAGCTAGCTAGCTCAGTACAGTAGCTCACCCACACGGCGTACACACTGCGGTACATCAACGTCGGCAGGCTTTTTGTGGTACAATTCTGGCTGGAGAAATCATTTCTACGAGAAAACAAGTCAAAGATTTGGTATGTTCAAAGAATTATTATTCGTTCTTTCTTAAACTGGCAACATATGGGATATACCCCATCTTGAAAGGTTCGTCATTCTACTGCTGGTATAGACCGACTCTGACTCTCTGTACTGTAGGACGTTGGATCCGCTGAGATTGCATCTGGCTCCTCTGAACGCCCTATCTAGAGACTGAACATTACACATGTACACTGAATGGCGATAGGCTAAAGCATCATGTTTCATGCTGAACTGGACAAAATATACTGTGGTTTAAAGCTATGGGTCCTTGCCTTTCTTCCCTTTCCCTTTCCCTATGCCAATTCCTTTGAGCTGTAGTGTATGTGCGGTGAGAATGGGCCCCCCATCATACATTCACTGAACCTTGAATCCAGCCCCTCCCGATAATGTGCAATAGCTCCATCAATGTGACGAGAAGTCTACAGTGCCCACATTGCATCGGTATCGCGCCTCGACCATGTTCTTTCGAGTGGAATGAAAAAAAGAAGGGGGAACTTTCTGCGATTAACAAGAAAATCAATGAAGGACAGACGCAAGTTAGCAAAAGTCTAGATACTCTGAACAAAAATGTGCAGTTTTTCCACATTTTGCTTAATTTTTCCTGCGAAAATCTTACAACAAGTTTTCTAATGCGTAAAGTACACAACAAATCACAGATCCAACCTTTGATAACGCGCAATGAGCAGAAGTACCCGGGGGCCGGTTTCAAAGCCCGTGGTGGTATTCCGAAATGCTCACTTAGGAGAAATTGTATCCAAACTCTTGGTTTTCTCCTTTGTGGTATTCTGAAATCTCTCCCAAGTTTTCTCCTAACTTTATGCAAAATTATTCAAATTAGAAAGTTAGGAGGATTGGTATTAGATGATGTGATTGTGATTGGCTCTACATAAATGAAACACTTTCCCCCATTGGCTAAAACATGTGCACAGGGCGTGGTCAAACCCTCCCTAATTTGCATAAAGAGAGTCCTAGGAGGATATTCTGGAATACCAATTTCGGGATCTCTTAGGCACCTCCTGACTTGGGATCTTAGGAGAAAACTTGAATGGAATTTTGGAATACCACTCCCTATCCTAAATCTAGGTTTTATCTTTGATTTCTCCTTAGTACCCTCCTTCGTTTCTCCTAACTGTACACACAATTATGCAAATTAGGGAATTAGCAGGATTGTAGTCCAGAATATGCCTACAAGAGGATTTAGGACAGTATTTAGGAGAGCCACCCCATCCCTGCCATTCATTACACACACAAAAAAAACAAGCAGCAATCATATGCATACTTTTGTATGTATAGGGTAAGGCACACACACACTCGTATAGTGAGTGGTCCACAAACCGGCCCCTACCCTTGAAAGCGGCCCCTGCGTATTTCTGCTCAGTGCGCGTTATCGAAGGTTGGCTGTGCGATTTATTGTGTATTTACGCATTAGCAAACAAAATGCATGATTTTCGGAAGCAAAATTAGAAAAAATATGCATATATTTGACAATTGCACATTTTTGTTCAAAATTGTTTGTACTTCTGTGATTTTCTCGTTAATCACTGAAACTTGCCAGTCATACTGTAAAATGTCGGCACTGTGCTCTTCAGATTGACGGAGATATAGCACAATTTCATTCAGGACCCGTTTCAAGGTTCAGTGATGTGAGTGTGCAATGTTTTACCGAGCGATATTCAAAGCGCAATTTCTCAGTAAGTTTATTGTTAATCTTCAGTCCAAAAATGATTACTTGTACAGTATTGGACAACATAGTGGGTTATTAGGATGATGTAATTTCCCATTTATTCCAACAAGCACAATATCATGTTTGTGTTCACTTCACAGGTAACACCATGGCCTCCAGACATACCGTTGAAGTGCAGGGCTTAGAATGCTGTATCTGTTTCAAGTTAATGGAGGAGCCAAAGCTACAAGAATGCTCTCACACTTTTTGTCAGAGCTGTCTCCAGGACCTCTCAAAGTCACAGGAGGAAAAGGACGAGCTAGCATGCCCACGCTGTTGCAAAACAACTTCATTGGAACAAAGTAATGTCTCGAAGCTCCAAACAAACATCCCTTTGAAGTTGATTATTGCGGGTGTTAAATCTGGCTTACACATCAAGGATAACACTAAATCAGCGGCACTGTGTTACTGCGAGAAATGCAGTCATTATTTATGTGAATCGTGCGTTGATGATCATGGGAAGATCATACTTAGTGCAAGTCACGTGTTAGTAAGCATCGATGATGTCATCAGTGGGAAGGTGAAGATCAAGCGAAACTGCGCCAAACATCTGCAAGAAGAAAATGAATGGGTTTGTAAATCATGTAATCAATTTGTTTGTTTTAGATGTCGCATGCTTGATCACAGTGGGTCTGATCATGAGATTGAAGATGTGACAAAGAGCATAAGGACGATAAACGATAAGATCACAATATCACATCTATTCAAAGCCAGGTGAAAGCATTCATGGAATCAATCCCAAGTCGTGCAACGCAGGAAACAAGATGATCTCATCAAGTAGTGTAACGCATATCGAGAGGAGTTCAGAGCTGAAGTGCGCAAAATTAGAGAGAAAAGAGATATGAAGGTCGGATGCATCAGCAGTGCTAATGACTTGATTGGGAAGAGAGTAGAAACTGTGATCAAAGGACAGACATTATCTGTCCATAATGACCTCTGTAGAAGCTTACAAGAATTCTTAGCTAGTGGTGTCAGCAAGGAAATCTCAGAAAAGGCGAGAGAAGTTGCTTGTGGGATGGCGTGTCTGACTTTCACCCCGTACAAATTAGATGCTGAGCATATTCTGGGTGAGCTGAGCCTCAGCCAGTGGCGCCTGGAGAAGAGGAATGAGCTGATCATCACCGGCTGGGACACAGAAAGCTTGGCAGCCACGCATGATGGCAGGATGGTGGTGGGGTATTGTGGTGAAAGTAATTGTGGTGGTGGTGATGAGGTAGAGTTGTTCAGCGTGAATGGGTTTCAGGAGAGAATGCTGGAGGGTGCGCGGGTCCAGTGTTTATCTGTTTTACGTGATGGCCGCTATGTAGTATGTGACTGGGATGGTCACATATCTCTCTACACAGAGAGGTGGGAGAAAATCAGTGCAGCAGTGTTTGAAGGAATCGATGAAGATGGAGGTATGGATGTTCATCCAGTACAGAAAAGTCAAATGTACAAGTGTTTCATTATGATCACATGATGTTATGTATTAATATACATAAGTGTCAAACGTGTCAAAAGTGTCAAACGGCAATGTAGCTTAAAAATGTTGCTCTGAGAGTCTGTATGAGTTGTGTGTATATCATGTACTGCTACACTACATGGATGTGGTGCATTTCGTCTGTTACGGGTCAACATAATTTAGGTAACATCAGTGTGCAGTGTGTGTATACCATGCTTGTAATAGATTTATGTGAGTTTTAGTTTTATCTTACAACCATTCAAATTAAATTGTACGTAAAATGTATGTGACAGATTCCTTATTTGCTTGTACTGTATGTTACACTTCTATATATTATACTTCATTATAGATGTATTGTATTACCAAGTTATTCCATCATGTGGGATTCAGACATTGTAGATGCAAATCTTGTTCGTGTATTAGAAACGGCTATTTTCACTCGCTCATTTATTAAACACTTTGTAAATGCAGATGAAAAATCAGTTCTGGATTTCTTTATCGTTTCCTTATACAGGTGTGGACACACCAAGAGTCCAACACGTGTGTTTGTAATACGACATGTACGATCAGAGCCCTCCAAAACAAAGGTTCCCAATCTATTGCAAACCTTTGAGGTACAGGTCCCTGGAGTGAGACTGAGAGGGAGGGTGTTGGTGGAGAGACAATGAGCGATAAAGAGAAAGAGATAGATGAAAAATACAAGAGAAGAAGAGAGGAGGTAAACAGAGAGAGAGAGAGAGAGAGAGAGAGAGAGAGAGAGAGAGACGGGGGTGGGTAACAAAAGATAAGGAAATGAACAGAACAAGAGAGGGGAAACGGTGTATGTCGATGTGTGAGAGAAAGGGGAGAGAGAGGGAGAGAGAGGGAGAGAAAGGGGAGAGATATGAAGGAAGAAGAGATCAAAGAATAATGAGAGGTAGATGGAGAAAGTAACATTTAAGAAAGATATTATACACACGGGGTAGAGATGAATAAATATATACGCTCTTGCTGTCCCCGCCCTCCTTCCTTTCGCTCTGTCTCTCCCTCCACTCCTCTCTCCATCTCTCTCTCTCATTCCCACTATTTCTCTCTTTTACTTCCACATTACTCACATATAGTTCCTCTACAGTTACCTACAATTTCATAGCCGAACACACACGATCTGAAATTCAACATTATACATGTTTTGTTTTATTTACACAACAAATGTCACATGCACGACATAACATTTCTCAAATACATCAGTTCATCTGATTTTTACATGGACAAAAATCATCAAATTCCATCACAGATGGCAATAAAGACAAGATATTATTCACATACTTATGGAAAAAATAACTCTAGTTTACTCCTATAATCCATTAAAATGAAAGTACCCCCCCCCCCAATTTAAAAAAAGGCTTTTATTTCATTTAAAGCTATTGTTTTCTCTGTACAGGCATATTTGAATGGGCGTACAATGAACCGATATGGCTAAACTAACATTACCCTAACATTACCCGGCCTTGAAAGCCTTATTGACATAATAAGCATATTCATGCCAACGGTAATGATAATGGATGCTCTTAGAAGAAAGCAACCTTTAAACCCAATGTAACCAGTGATGCATCCGACTCGGGTGAGACCAGGATGAGTCAAGACTGAGAGCAGGGCCCCGTCGCATAAAACTTATCATTAATGGTAATTCTCCCATGTAACTACCATGGTTACACGGCTGAGCAGCCAATCAAAATTCTAGGTTTCCATAGAAGTTCCCATTGGAAGTAAAGTTAGCATCAATCGTTAAATGCAACAGGGCCCAGAGCTATATACACTAGCAACACACATGTGTTAAAATCCTCCCTCATGTTGTTTACTTTTAACATGTTGCATTTACTATGTCCCTTTTTTGTGCCCTTAAATGTTACTCAGTGCCCAGTGCCCACTTCTGAGGCCCAGATATAAAGCAGAAAGGCCCAGGATGAGCTTCTCATACAACACTGCATGGTAGCAACCAACTCTACAGACCGCAACAGGGAAAATCGGTCAGATATTCCCATTTTGTGGAATCATTTCACTATTCCATTAGTGCAAAACAAAATACAAATGAAAGGCTTAAGGTAAGAGACCAAAAACACCCCAAAATCAATGGGTTTGCATCCCCATGGATATCTATGCCTGTCAAGACACAAAGCACACATGTCAAAAACCTGAATCGTTGTAATAAGAACATGACCAAACCCAAATCTCTGCACGTTGAGCACCATGACTTTTGTCTAAAGAATAGGATAAGTCGTAAGATAAAAATATTGAGACCCATTCTCCTTATTTTGAGCTTAAGTCAGAAATGCACACCAGTGACCATTCTGTCGATCAAAAGCAAAAATAAAAGCATGTAAGAAATGTCACTGGTATACATGCTTTACCTCCTCACTGCTGAGGCAGTAATCCTCACTTCCCCTCTCCTTCAGCTTTCGCTAACTAGCTCTGACAACATTTTGAGCCCCCAACTTTGCATAAATGTTGGAATGTGATGTACAGTACTATGTGCACCATCTCCACACCCTGTCACCCTATTTACAGAGGTTTTTCCTATCAACCACCATTGAAGAAGGAAGAAAACTATGGCAGTACTCTCCTCACAAAAAGCCTTCTTCTTGATAGCTCTGAAAAGAGCTGTTTGGGTCACCTCCTGTCAAGTGCGCAGAAGGTAGTTCTGAAAAGAACTGTTTGGGTTTCTCACATGTGGGGGGTTCATTCACACTGCCCACATCTGAGAGAGATATACAGGCATTCATACAGGTTGTGGGACACACTCTCCTGCCAGTTGGTACAGAGCACTGCCATACCCTTCCTTCATCAATTGGTAGATGGTAGAATGTTGTCAGCTCCGTTGCATGGTTTTGCTGATAGTTCATATGAGAAAGAAGTCTGGTGTTTGATGGGAAAACAGGAGATCAAGAGCTTTGTAACAAGGGCGGTTTCATAGATGAAGTGAGAGAAGCTCATATCATGGATTTCCAAATCTATTTTATTCAAATGTCCCACATGAAAACTTTGTTATTGAATATGAAAGGAAAGCTTTCTTATTCAACGGTAGTAATATCAAGTTTCAATGTTCTCACTAAGCTCTTGGTCTACACTGGTTCCAACTATAAAGAAAATTAAAGAATATGGCAGAAAACAATCATATTCAGGAAGAATAAACTCTGTAATGTAACACTTAACTCTGTCCAAGCTGCTTTTTCATGTTCTGAACACCCTTGTGTCTACAGGACCCAGAGCAGTGAAATGGAAGAATGAGTTATTGCGCTTATCTGTACACATCGAAATCAATTCACTTTCTCTCTTCAGTTGCTAGAGGTAAAAATAAAACCATTATCTATTTCACAAATCTTTGTACAAGCCTCCTTGGTAGTTGCTCCATCTCAAGACACTAGTAGCATGCCTAGACACTCAATCTACACTATTCTACAGACATGGAATGACTATGCTACAGAAAAAATTACTTGGGAATAATTCAATATTCAATAAATATTTTTTAGTTTGTAACAGATGCCTTACACATATTCATCTGATGATTATGCATTTCAGCCACAATATCATTTAGTCTCTACATTTAGACAGCGGGGTAGGGTAAGAGAGAGAGGAGATATGCCAGTTGTACCTAACACAATCAAATGACACCCAGGAAAAACCAAGATACACAGCCATAACCAACATGTACTCCTTCAGGGTTCCCAGCATTAAAAACCCCCACCAAATTCTTGATTTTTCCCCTGATGAACTCTCAAAATTCTTGGATGATTATTTCAATTCATTTCTGGTTTTACATGTTTTCTATGTTGTTGCAAGAACTATCTGCAGTACAAAACACTGTAATGGCCTCCGTTCTTCCCTTATGGCCATCCTTTCCTCACATCATGCAGACAGAGTTTGATTCAAGCTTATCCAAGTACACATCACTGAGGCACAGCACCTATGTTGCAGACGCTAATATGGGCCAATCAAATTTTTCTGACTTTTCCCCGATTCAAGGCATTTTTATCAAATTCCCTCACTGGAAAAAAGTGAATTAATTTTCCCTGATGGGCTGGGAACCCTGTCCGTAAGCCGCATATTTCCGTCTGACAAAAATGACAAAAAATATGATTCTTCCAAGAAGGTAAGTAATCTGCAGTGAATAGAATGTGGGGCAGGTTCATGGTGAATGAAAGGATTGCAGAATGAATTATTTCTGCTCTGGCGAGTCTTTTGTTCAAGTTTTTTTGTGCAAATATTTGAGTTTTTCCCTAACAGATGGTCTGGGGTTGTGAATACTGGTATGGCCCAGAGTTCAACAACTTGTTTACAGTTTGCAATTTTTAAAGGTAAGTGGTAGTAACCTGTAATAAATGGAGTCTCATTCTACCTTGATTATGGGTCCCATTCTCATCTGATATTCTTTTCAGGATACCCAGTAGGAATAGTCTCACAATGATTAAATTGTTGAAATTAAACAAAATCTGAACCCAGCGATGACAGCAGGAAGGTTCTGCTATGCTTATGAACAGTAATGTTTACCCCTGGAGAAGAATTGCAACAAACAAATCAAAGGGAGCCAATGGTTACCCAAGTATTTCTACCTTCACAGTAACAATCTTATCAAATCACAAAGTATGTCTATATGATTTGATAGGGATCTCTTTCTTTAAGGACTAAGAAATAGTTTATGAAATTCTATACCAGAACTTTAGGAAGGGTATTTTAAAACAGTTTTCATAAATATAAGATCTAGCATAAATAACAGGAATATTTACAATATCTTTTGATCGTCAAGGTAATATATTATTTTAAAAGGATTAAATAGTGAAACGGACATGTGTGCAAGGTATAAAAATGGGTACGTAAGTTCTTGAGAAAAGCCAAGCAGAGTTCATTGTTAACGAATAATGGTGAATTGAGGCAAAGCTTGCAGATTCAATTTAGAAACCATGATGTATATAAACCTGGACTCACTGAATGTCACAAGCACTGTCTTGCTTAACTTGGAATAAGCTGCAGTACATCAGTGCAGCCTCCCATCACTGCCAAGAAAACAATCTTGCATTTCCTCCAGGAAAAAGTGATAGAATGTAAGAATTAACCTCATTTTAACTATCAAATCATGTGGACTCCAATGTCTCCTCTGCACTGGAATGACCATAATAGGAATTTCAGGAAGGGTATTTAAAACATGTGGCTGTGAATAAGTCAGCTTGAATATCAATCTACTCCTACTACACAGAGAGATGTACAAATAGCAAGAAGGAGATTTCTAAAAAAAAAAAAAAAAAAAAAAAAAAAAAAAAAAAGGAGAAAAAGAAGCATTTTAAAGCCAAATATTGCTTTTCAGATAGTTGGATATTCTGTGGCTTCTAAAAAAACCTACGAACAGTAGTACTAGTTGAAACAACCAATCAGCTAAACAGATTTCATTTGAAATGTCATGTTTTGATATTTACATGACAAAGGCAACAATCGTTTCAATTTTCTCTAAAAACTGAAAGAAATCATCATTCCTTTTCCAGTTTTGTACCAGACATATGCCCTTACAAAATACCACACACTAACACACTGGGATAAGTTATAAAAACATCATAAAAATATTGTCGAGTGGAATCGCTGTACAAGGGAATTTCAGGTTTGATTCCTTATCATAACGTCGTCAGTTCTGTGACTGTTTCCAGAGTGGTGTTGATGGCTGATGCGGTCGTGTTGGCCATTGTAAAGGGTTCCGGAACATATAGCACACCTACAGGCAGATGGAAAGAACAGAAATAAAACAGAACGCCATTAAAATACCATCATATAAGACATATACACAAAACACAAAGCTGGTCTGAGGTTTTTTAACTAGCAACAACCAATAGACATTCATAGATTTAGAGTGCATTCCTTCCATTGAAACTGAATTTAACAGATACAAATAAACATAATATAGTGTTGCTATGCAGTTACATAGAAAGACAAATCTGAGAATTAACACTGCCATTGCCAATACTTGGATCCTGTTGTTTTATTGTAGTAGCACAGGTTAATACAATATACTCCATAGTGCATGTCAATGCAAAGAACTACACAGAGGCACAGAGGGATTTGGCACCCTGAATGCACAAAACAGCCCATGGGAAAGAGAAAAGGGGCCTGGCAACCAAGTATTTTTCATAAGGTGCATAATGGAAAACAACATTCAGGGTGATCATTTCATGATATTAGGTTTGCCAAGCAACATCTTCAAAGTGGATGTTTTCTCCCTTGTGCATGTACATCGTTCTCATCTGTGGCAGAGAGGGGATTGTGACCACACCCTGGGCCAATCCCAGCGACATCCCTGCATAGATGTGCATCGCCTTACTCACCCGCTATGCAGGCTGTCATGAAGCAGGCTATTGTTCCGGCGATGAGCGCACGGACGGCAACGGCGGCAAGATCCTTGGCCTTAGAGGGCGCCATTGGTGTGAGTCCGCCGAGCTGAATCCCGATGGAGCCGATATTGGCAAACCCACAGAGGGCGTATGTCGATATGACCTCTGCGCGTGCCTGTAACACAAGATGAACAATTGTAAACAATCGTACAAAACCAACCAATCAATGAATCGATCTGTTAACCATGCGCAAACTTTTGAGCTGTTGTGTAAACAAGGTCTAGTGTCATGGTCTAGCGTCAAGGTCTAGTGACAAGAACTTGTCCAAACAAACAAAAAACACCTGGTGTGTAACGTCATGCCCATGGAATTGTCCTTAAGGAATGATTCAGTACAAATTCCCTTCTACCAAGGTCACTAGTTAGAAATATATCATGGATTTACAAGATAATGATAACATTCTCTTTTACTATCTACATATAGCATATTAATCAAGGTCAAAATTAAATTGGGACTTACAGAGAAGTTATTCTCTCCGAGTTCTCTTGCTGCGAGAATCTTTGAGAGTTTGTCATACGCGACAAACTCGTTGATGAAGGTCTTGACCCCAATGAGCTCTGCCACAGTCTGGCAGTCTTCCCATGGCACGCCCATGATGTAAGCCACAGGCATGAACACATAGGAACAGATCAGCTGCAGAGAGACGTGAATAGAGAATGAGGTTAGCTGGAGCCAAACGTTGAAGGATTTCATTACCGACCATGTAACAGATGTCCGTTATCAAACCAATATATATCTCCAATTCAATCATAAGCTCTCCCTTATTGTTTGTTAAATGAAAATCATACAAATGGGACTCAAAATTCGCCATTACAATTTGCTGTAATAATGGATATAATGTATCACTAATGTATTATAGATCGTCGATTTCATGTTTTTACATATATATATGTTATCAATGCCAATGTTTTATAAACCGAAAATGACTACACTATGTAATTCAGCTATGTCTGCCAGCAAGGCATATCAATAAATCTTCAATGCATTGCATTGAACTGAACTGAGCAGAAGTAAACTGAAGTGAGGTGAGGTGAAGTGAAGTGAACAGAACTGAATTGGACTGATGAGAATTGGACCAAACTGAATTGAATTATCCCTACCTCAAAGGACAACTCAGGGAATCCTACGAGGCCTCCAAGGTATCCCAGCAGGCCATTCAGGAAAGCGAGGAGAGCGAGAAAGGTGACGAGATTGGCGGCGATGTTGAGCACGAGCGGCACAGCCTGCGATGCACCCTTCGATGCCGCCTCAATAATATTCCTCTCATCTCTAGAAAGACGACAAACATTCTGGTAAGTTTCAAGACTGGGTATAATTCCTTTCAAGACGCTCTTAAACTTCTCCATACCGCATAATGAAATATCTACCCACAATGCACCACACAGCACATATAGGTAACAGCATTGTGCACATTCTTTTATGTGCTTGCCCAACAAAGCAACACATGCCATGTTGTACCTTTGTACCATTGTACCAATGTACCATTGAAACCAAGTTATCCATGCTGTGTAAAGATGGCCCTTCACACATTTGTCACCATACATTTGTGTATTATCACTGACTACATATGCATGGTAAAAGTTGAATTTTATACACTGTTAAATTCTACATAAATATCTTACAAAAAATATACATCATCAACTCTAACAAATTATCACTAATGATATGGATGTTAATTCAAATTGTATTCATATAAAGAAAACTGCTTTTTGAGTAGTCTTTTCAAGCAACATTGACTGCTCATACCCATGTCTTATGCTCCTTTCATCTCAGTAATAACTTTTCATAAACTCTTAATGAGCCATTGAAGCATTTTTGTATACATATATCCCATGGTATTTTAAATTGGTACTGATGTTATCTTCGAGCCACCGTGACTCCGGCTAACACTCACCCTTTCTCCAGCTTCACATCCTCCTCCGTTAGAGTCTGGGACTTCTCCGTCTCGGGGTAGATCAGCTTTGAGACAGCGAGGGCAGCAGGGGCTGACATGACGGAGGCGGAGATCAGGTGGGTGGCGCTGATGCCGTTAGCAACGAACGCTCCCAGCACGCTCCCTGCGATGGTGGCAAACCCTCCTGTCATCACGGCGTGGATCTCAGACCGCGTCATCCGCTCCAGGTACGGACGGATCAGGAGAGGGGCCTCAGTCTGTCGTACAGGATTAAGAAGGGTGTAAGAGGGTACGGGATTAAAGAGCAGCCATAATTGCAGATATCCTACTGTTTTTAATTTCTATTATATAATTAGATTTTTAAACAAATAACTTCCTTATGATGTCTGATTTTTCTTTGACTTTTGCTGATCTGCTTCTCATTTTCTTTTGCGTTTATTCACTTGCTATAGGGTCAACTTACTATAGGTTTTCAATACCAAGCAACGATAGTCCCATGCAAACAATAACACAATTCATTGTCTCTAGGACTGAGAGGGTTAAACTTGCCCACTCACCTGACCGATGAAGATATTTCCTGCGGCACTAAGGGACTCTGATGCAGAGGTTTCCATCGTCCTCTGCATCAACCAGGCGATTCTTTTAATAACTGCCTGCATGATGCCTAGGTAGTATAGGATGGCGATGGCACTGCTAAAGTAGATCACGATTGGGAGAATCTGTGCAGAAAAGGGAGATGGTGCACATTAGATCTCTGGCACAATGTGTTTTTGTGTAAGGAATTGATCAGATTAACTTGTGTGGAAAAGAGAAATGGTGCACATAAATAAGTGTTGTAGTATTGTTTTACAATTTGTCCTTCACCAAAACACTTCATCCACTGATTCAAATAGAAAAATACACCAAACATAAACAAAACATTACATATAATAACATGATAACTATCTCTGGCACAATGCAGTTTTTGTGACAAGGAATTGATTGGATTGTTCTTGTTGCTATCAATTCAAATGATCAGTGTTTTGTTGCAGCCATACAAGAAAGACAATAAATGAAGAGAACACATATAAATACATACAAATAGTAATCCATCATACACAACTTGGACCTCTTCACTTCCAATACATAAAATCATGTCGTTGCACTGTAAAATTTTGTTGGCGATGTTTTGCACCCTGCTCAGTATCGATAGCATGTTCTTGCGAGTTGTGAAAGTCAGGGCTGCCAGACTTAATCAACACATTTCAGTATTCTAAAGGCTGAAAATCAGTATTTTGATGAAAAAAAATCAGTCATTTCACATTCAGACAATAGAACAGCCCATGAATAAGAGTTTTTGAAATCAGTATTTTGTATGAAACCTTCGGTATTCTCCTCAAAATTCAATATGAAATACTGAAAATCAGTATTACTTGGCAACTCTGGAAAGTACATCAGCTTGGACCTAGTGTACCACAGGAGGGGAGTGATAGACACTCACTGCAAAAGCAAAGTAGTGTTGATAGTAGAGCTCCCCAAAGAGGAAGATAGACCCGGCCTCCGTATAGCCCAGGAAGATCTGGACCAGGTTGCCCATCCAGTTAAAGACCGCGAAGCCAGGGGAGGTTCTCAGGATCAGCAGGCCCAACACAAACTGCAGCACCAGACCCCACACGACTGGCCGCCACTTGATCTGGACATGGAGGGCGCAATTAATAATATTAGGTCCGTTCTTATATAGCACAATTTTACAGTTAAGTCTCAATGCACATTGGGGGTCAAAGGTTATATATGAGGTGTCTTCATCTACAGGGGTCACAAGATCGTATATGTGGTGACTTAAGAACCTTGACCTCTGCAAATAGGATATATGGTGTCATTCTCCTTAAATGTCAAAGGTCATATATGTGATGTCCTCATATTTAATCCATTCATTCGTTCTTCCTATAATCCATCCATTCATTCATAGTCCCATTCGTTCGCTCATTTCTGCATTCAACCATCCATCATTCCTTTACTTCATCAGCTGTTGACTTCAGGGAAAAAATTAATTCAAAATTTTCAGATGCCACTTTTTAAGCACATTGGCCATTTGGCTACAATTTTACATTGTGTCTATGGGGATTTTGGGGGATCTTGTAACATTTTCCAGGGCTCTTTTCAGCATTTCGGGGGCAAAATCGCCCTGAGCCCCTGTGTATTTCCTCCCCTGGTTGACTTACATGGCGTGGGTGCTTGGAGATGAGGAAGGAGGAGAAGATGAAGATGGCCAGTCCAACAAAGGAGATGAGCTGAATGGGCTGTTCTCTGGTCAGGAAGTACAGGATCACTCCCAGGCCGATCAACAGGATCACCAGGAACGGCCTGGTCAAAGAAAGAAAGAAAGGTAACAGATTGATCACAAACATCCAATGTGGTGAATTACACACAGTTCAGTTTCAGGTAAAACAGTCCATATTTCACCACACGAGCTGCTTGTCAAGCCTGATGTCATGCAATGAACGTGCTGTACAATGTTTTGCCTAAATCATTACTACACTACAGCTCAAAGGAATTGGCATAAGGAAAGGAAAAGGGAAGAAAAGGAAGGAGCTGCAATTTTAAATCGCGGTACGGGGCATATTTTGTCCAGTTCAGCATGAAACATTATGCATTTTAGGCTAAAGCATCATGTTTCATGCTGAACTGGACAAAATATACTGTGGTTTAAAGCTGTGGGTCCTTCCCTTTCTTCCCTTTCCATTTCCCTATGCCAATTCCTTTGAGCTGTAGTGTATGTGTGGTGAGAATGGGCCCCCCATCATATATTCACTGAACCTTGAATCCAGCCCCTCCCGATAATGTGCAATAGCTCCATCAATGTGACGAGAAGTCTACAGTGCCCACATTGCACCAGTATCGCGTCTCGACCACGTTCTTTCGAGTGGAATGAAAAAAAGAAGGGGGAACTTTCTGCGATTAACAAGAAAATCAATGAAGGACAGACGCAAGTTAGCAAAAGTCTCGATACTCTGAACAAAAATGTGCAGTTTTTCCACATTTTGCATAATTTTTCCTGCGAAAATCTTACAAGTTTTCTAATGCGTAAAGTACACAACAAATCACAGATCCAACCTTTGATAACGCGCAATGAGCAGAAGTACCCGGGGCCGGTTTCAAAGCCACAGTTTGAAACTGCAGCTCCTTCCCTTTCCCTTTCCCTATGCCACTACCTTTGAGCTGTAGTGTACATCTACGGTATCCCTTACCCAAACTCTTTAGAGGGCCACATGTGACTTTTTTTCACAAGTAAATCACAAAGTATCATTTAAGTAGTTTTTTCTGGCACACTAGGTGTTAAAAGTCAAATATCCAGTAGAATATTGAGTCAGCACAATAGCAAGGACAGCATACCATTTGATCATGGGCCACTTGTCTGAGAGGAATTTCACTGGCGGGCTGATCGCTTGGTCGTAGATCTGGTCGCCCACCGTGTCGCTGACCACGTTGTATATGTACAGCGCCACCGCAAGACCCGTCAGAATGAGCATGATGCGGGCCTGCTCCAAGTCGTATATGCAAGCAAAGACCAGGTAGATCAGGTAGCCAATCAGGAAGCAGAACCCAAGGATGTAGTTGAGCACCCTCCGGTTGTCGCTGTAGAAATCCTTCACAATGTCAAACATGCCGTCCATTCTCTGGATGTGTCAATGACAACAACAATTAAGAGTTAGACCAAGCCAGGTTAACACTGATATCAACTCTCATTCTTTATTTCTATTCGTTTTACCAATTGAATGTTCTCTTTTAGAATAATGTTTGGTTTGTACCCATCTTTATCAATGAATTAGAATTAAAAATGTATAAAACTTTCAGTAAAAAATGTGCAAGTCATACACTGAAGGAGATTTCTTTTCTTTTTTAAGTTTATTGGTAAATCTAGTCTATTTGCAGGTTTCTGGTTCTAAGCAACATCTCACAACTCAAGTGAGATTTTACTGATCCACTCCCAATGACACTCCCGCTATGATCACTGCAGTTCGCATTACCCACATAGTGTACAGGTAGAACCAGTTACCGTGACAACATGTACATGTGACATCACATTTCTGTACTTCACAGGGACTTACATTCCAGCATTGGCCCCCATCATCCTTCGTCTCCACCTCCGTGCGATCCATCTCCACGGCGATGGAGTCTTCAAACTTGCCATTCCCAGGCTTTCTTGGCGTACTGGTTGGCAGACCGTTCTTGATATCCTGTAGCTCCATGTCATTATACTCGTCACTCTGCAAAGACAGGAAAAGCAACATCAATTAGGCTGCGTGTATAACATATTGCATTCCCAGAATCTGTGTTTCTATGAAACTGTATTTCTAGAAGAACATTCATAAGATTTATAAACAGGGCATGCATATCATGGGTGAGGACATCTAAACAGTGTTTCAAAATGCAATTGTAATTATCAGACATTCAGATAAAAATTCATGATGAAGATTTTGTCAAAATGAATGTTCATCTTGAATTCTTGATTGTTGATGACATTGATTTCATACAGTAATCAGAGCTAGATCTTACATCTTGGAACACATTGGATGTATGACTTTGATGATGTTGTTCCTCAAATTTTGTGTTAGGAAATAAAAACAAATAAACAAAAAAGGAAGGAAATGCTGATACAACTGAATGTAGGTCTGATAAATTTGTTTTCAAATTGTAAATTTCAGATATGAGTTATTGTTACTGGATTATATGCATGAGCAAGGTATAACAAATGAAATTGCCATTAAAGGGCTTAGAATTAGAGATAAGAGGGCAAACAAATTCAAAGGTATTTAGGGGATTGGACTTTAACCCCACAATAAAATTCTGCACCAATACAAGAAATTTTTCTAGTTAAGTATCGCTTTATGTTTTGAAAATAATTGTCATCCATCAACTTTGTTGTGGAGGCAAAATTAACATATTATACAAATATGCACAGTGAATTTATGTTCATGTTTTGACAAGAACTCTGTAGATTGCAATAAAATTGCCTACAAATAATTTTAAAGGGCACAGCTGTTTTTGAAAAGGATTATTTCATAGTTTTATGTATAGCAAAGGGGTTTTGACCCACTTTGGACATCTATGTTCTGTCCATGTTAGGCACCAAGGCCAATGCAGAATAGAGCTTTCATAAAATGTATTTTGTCAATTTGAACGCATCCAAGAACTGGCCTTTCAATATGAATGAACACTATGAATCTACGCTATGATCACCACAAAATGGGGTGTTTCAAATGCAAACATGGATGATTTTTCAACTGTCCTGATAAGGTTTGCAAAGCTTTCACCATTAGAGTTGATAAATGTTGTTACAGTTAACTGCTGATCCATGCCAACTTTCATGACTTTGGTCGAAGGGCTGCCCTGTCTTTAAAGGGCATATACTGTACTGGGAAGGCAAAAAAGCCTTCAAAATGTGATCGTGAGCATTCATCTTGCCAATGGTCTTAAATTCTTGTATTGTCCATTTTAGAAGCTTGCTGAAAGTTATTTTTCCTCAAATGATCCCCATTTGGAGTAATTAACGATTAATGATTAAATCCTCAAAATGTTCGGGCCGAACATTTTGAGGATTTAATCATTAATCGTTAATTACTCCAAATGGGGATCATTTGAGGAAAAATAACTTTTAGCAAGCTTCTAAAATGGACAATACATGAATTTAAGACCATTAGCAAGAAGATTGCTAAGAATTACCTTTTGAAGGCTTTTTTTTGCCTTCCCAGTACAGTATATGCCCTTTAATGGTGCAGAGAAGGCTTCGAAAACTGTATTCAGACCAATGCACACACACTAAAGAAATACAAATACTATGGTTATCAAAAGGGAAGTCACAATAACCATTACTGGGCACTACTTTTTGCTTTTTTATGTCCTCAAAAGAATTAAATTCATGAGTACTCTTTCACTCCTTTTTTTTCCTGCCCCTTTCTCTCTCTCTCTCTCTTTCTCTCCCTCCCCCCCCCCCTCTCTCTTTCTCTGTCTGCCCCCCTCTATCTCTCTCTTCTCCCTGTTTTTCTATTTTCCTTCATAATCTCTCTATCACTTCTCTCATCATGTCAACACACCTATCTTTCTTACAATTTATCATAAACACATCATTGGTCTCCCTTCCCCCCCCCCCCCACACATCTCTCTCTCTTTTATGTATCTCTGTCTGATTTCATGCAACATACATACACTTTGCAAACAAACATTCTCACCCTCAAGTAAATGTTCTTATGTACAGCCTACACACACTACATTATTTAGTTCCAGAAAAAAAAAGCAGGGTTAGCACCACAATTGTAATGTCAACCCTGGAAAGACGGTGCTAAGCGCTTAAATCTGGCAAGTAAAGGTGTAGTACTGGGCTAAGAATGCCAGAGCAAATAAGTAAAAAACAGAAGTCCAGCGTTTGGGATAGATAGTGTACAGTGTAGGACTTTATGTATCCAGGGCTAAGGATACATGTAGTCCTGGGCTTGAAGATAGTCCGGGGCTGAGGATAGTCCAGCTCATCTCAAGGCTAAAGAAAGCCAGCGTACAACGGACGTCTGTCGGTACTTACCACCCCATTCCTCTGAGACGGTTCACCCATCTCCTCTGCCTGGTAAGCCATATTGTCGGTACTCATCTTGATTCCTTTCTCAACTCAAATCACTCTCCAAAAATCAGTCTCTTCAGGCAAAGTCTGAGCAAGTTTTTTTACCACAAACTTCTCTGGTGAAAGAACGCACAATACTAGGAAACGATATAAGGCGTCATTGACTGCTCACAAATACAGTTGCGAATTGTTAGTGCTTCTTTTTTTAGTTCTCCTGTTGTCTTCCGATGGTTCTCACAATTTTATTTACAAATCACTGGTGCTTGTATATTGTGCTCAATGGCACATCTACATGTACCAAACAGGATAGAAAGATAAAAATGTAATGATGCTCTGGAACACCATCAAGGAAAGAAAATTGAAGTAAGTGAGCCAAAGTCTGTTATAACTGGGTTCTGGGAAGGACCACAAAATTAAAGAAATGGTGGCTGTAGCTCCTGCGATGCCAGAACAAACAAATAGCTTCTGTGCTGGAGAGCCTAGTGGGAGACGCCCACTGAACCAAACCAATCAGATGGCAGAGATGAACAGAAACACACCCACAGCCAGCTAGACAAGGGCCTATTAGAAGACTTCAGAAGTCCAATCTGGTCGCTGGAAAGAACAGTGGGTAGGACCTTATTAGCATCATAAAGAGCTAACATTCCACCTCCTCATTTCAAGCTGAGCTGGTGGCAATCCGGCGAACATTAACACTTCTAGTCCTAGACTCTTGGAACACACATGCGCAAGACAAGAGGTCACAGATCTCCCTGTGGACAATGGCTTTATATCAAGCATTGTCCACAATGTCCACAGCCACAGGTACAAAAGAAAGAATGCCACACTATCAGGTCGCATCAATGATCAATCACAACACGTCAAAATCAAACTGAAACTATCTTTAGATGGAAGAGCCTAAGAGATCCGTAGGCTTCTAGATAACAAGAAGTGTTCATGGAGGAGATACATGTAGTATACTGTAAGCCTACCCTCCCTCATATCATTATAGAGAGATCTAACAAACAACCTTCACAAAGCTTTGAAAAGAGTAGTCAGGACTCAGGACAATGCCCTTTTGTCATTTTATGGGAGGCAAAAGGTCCCATATACATTGTACTGACCTATCAGAGCATCACAAACCGGAGCACAGGGTGTACAAACAGGCCTATTCATATCACCAGCCCTCAATTCACAGGTTTGAAATGGTAGTCTACCCAAAGAGTCTTTACCATCACCTACATGTAGGTTGATTTTGCAGGCTTGCTTTGTATTATTGGAAAAGTGCACTGGCTGGCTTTTTAAATGTCACTAACCAGTACCTTTAAAGTTGAAATATTACTTGCTCCTAATGTGCATCTGTATCAAGTTGCTACAGGACACAGATAATATCATTGTACTGTAACATATACAGATACATAGATGGGGTGAACAATGATGAAACACATTTGTTGCCATTCTTCATGTACATCCAAGAAAATAAGTATTTTTTTCGACAATCGCTTGTATCTTTTTACTAATGGTAACATGTACATGTACAGGGTACTTTAGTTACTAACTCAAATGAACCTAAAAACTCACTGCAAAGTTGTTTTTTATCATCACTGAATGAAATTTGTCTGTTTTATTTAAAGAAATTCATTTTTGAGGTGGGTCTACTGTCCTTACGATGTCCTTACGATAACCTCTTTGTGGAAAGCACGAATATGTATGTGACTTTGGGGAGTTATGGCTGCATATAATTCTCTGTTCAATGCAAAACATCAAAGTCAAGAAATGTCAATTATTCATTGTATTTCTTTAGAAACTTTAACTGTAGGAGAAGTTTGTTTAGAGCCTTAATTCCACACAATATTACAGGTCTTTGAAATGATTCTAGCAGCGCAGCGAGTTGTACCACCACAGAGTTTGAGGTTCAGCGCCCGGTTATTTACATTCCTGTGCATAATAGTCATTGCTCATATGCAGAATAGAATAATACAGCTGAAAGAGTCAACAAGCATGTATTCTTCCCTCCGTCATTCTTTTAGCACCTTTCTTCTCCTCTCCCATGGTCAAATGCATTTTATGGTACAGTGTACATGTACATACAAGTGCAGCAGGGCCATGTTACATATAGGATTTCAATTAGTGTAACTGACCATTAATGGTAACTACAATGTACTATGGTAACAGGTGCAAAAATGAGAGCTTATTGGTTCTTACCATGATACTAGTTACCATTCATGGTAAGTTACAATTGAAAACCTATATATGGCCCAGGCATGATAAGTAGAAGTCCCTACTCCCTACATGTAGTGGTATGTCTCTATTTTCCCCCCTTGCGTCAAAGCTGCACCAAATAAGCCCTTGGGGTATATGTATGTACATGTATGATACTAGTGAGTGGGGACCACCTGTATACAGAGACCACCAGTCTATAAAGGCCATACAGTACCGGTATGTCTTTAATATTGTACTTGTTTGTCCTGTATCTCATTGAAAATGTACATATACTGTACATGTTAAAGAGTAACCTGCAGATCCGTGTCTGTTTATAAAATTAGAACAGACTTACATACGCATATATGATCTCCTTTTATTAATCTGTATGCAAGTTCATGGAGAATAAACTTGTCTCATAGTGGAACATTATTTGAAGAAGCAATGAACTCTTAATGCACCATTGATGCATTTCTGATCAATACACACAAACCCTATGGAGCTGCCATTTGTATAGCAAACAAAGGGTTAAGGAATCACAACCACATGTAAAGTATGAGAAAAGGCAGGCTGACTGCAATGTTTTAAACTCAAGAGGGAGCTATTACACAAATGACCACACATCCAGATCAAGTCATAACTACATGCACATGGTGCAGTGAGATAGAGCTCCCAGTGTACAGAAATACAGGCAAAAAATGTCCTGTAAAAATTAAGTCAATAATCAAAGACTTTATTTGTCACGTTATCTTTAAGTAAAGATAAATTCACTGATTGTTTTGCATGTTTGCTTGTTCTTGCAATAATTCTTGATAAATTTACACAATACAGTGGCATGTACATGTACACATTATAATGTATCTGCTACAACCAATGCTGCAGGTTGCAATTTTTTTTTTAAAATTTGCATGCATTTTTTTCCAAATTGTGCACCTGTTTTCCACTCTCATGATTCTAAACCCTTTTGTAGAGGTTAAAACAAATATGTACGAAATTTCAACCGTCTCTTCAATAACAAGGCATCTAAGAGCCAATCCTACTCCAAGCAACACCACATGTGTAGGTGGTAAACTAGAGAGGGCGACACACCACTTTCCAAATGGTACTCATCAAGGAGTCTGCCCTGCCACATGCTAAATCCATCAAATGATGTAAGAATGCTTGCACGCTTGCATGCTTGCATGCTTGGCAGTGCATGCTCGCACAGTAATGGCTTTAAATTCTAAGTTGTCTCTTGTCTGGATAAATGGCTTATCACCTGTACTAGTGATGTCACTGATTGTACGTAAGCTGTAATAGTCATGTACTGGTACATGTGCATAAGTATATTGCAGTAGGTGATACACAGGCAATCAGTAGCCCCCCCCCCCCCCCCCCCCCCCCCAAATAAAAAATGTAACTGGTGCTCGTGTGTTTACATGTACATTGTATGATACATTCAAACAAAAGTGTTTACACGCATTTTAGAATAACATTTATTACTAGTTGTTACCATTAAACCATTTACTGACTCGTCATAAATCTTCATTTGTATCTGCATGTACATGTTTTCAGCACTGTAACACAAACAAGTTTAATTATAGTAAAATTGCATTGGATGACCTCGCAAAAAGCTGTCAACAGATAATGAAATAAAATAACAAAAGGCAATAATACACATCATAGTTACCAGAAGCAATAACAATTAACAAAAAAATGGGAAACTAATGGAATGGAAAGAGGGGAAAAGTGAACAGTTTTGTTTTATTTTGTTAAACAGAAAGGGGCCAGTCATCATCAAATGTTAGTCTGTTTGTCCTACATGTACTTTGTCAGGTTGGGCATTTCATTTCTTTACTGGCTGCTCTCTAAGCTTTCCTGTGGGATCCATGTGGGCAATACCAGATGTTTGGCATATCTTATTATGCGATTTCCCTCCATGCCTTTATTTATCTTTTCTTTGTTTTGTTTGTTTTGTGGAGGGAGAGAGAGAGAGAGAGAGAGAATATTGTGTATAAATCTACTCTCAACCAGACATGCACATGGTACAAGAGGCCCCTACAACATATCACCCAAATGCCTTTGGCAAGTTGACATCATGGACCTTACTTGTACATGCTTAGACGGAGGAATAAGCCAATCTTATCAGATTTTGTTCTTTTTCCTACCGAGCCCCACTGCCTTCCTCCGGTCAGGGCCAAGTACAATTAAAATTGGGCGGTTCTTTGTGTTTGGAACTCATTTTAGCAGGAGATTGGGATTTTCTTTTTTTCTTTTACCACTGAACATTTGAGTTCATTTTGCATGCCTTCCCCATCTACATTGAACTTTCTTGTACCCTTTGCTGCATCCTCTACTTCTACAGTTCTACTTTTATCTTAGTATTGTAATTGAATATTTAAAAAAAAAATAACATTCCATTTCTCTCTTTATCTCTCCTTCAGATGATAAAACTTTTGCAGTTTGGTGATTTTACACTTTACCCCTTAAAATTATGTTACAATTAAATTAAAATAAGCTGCTAAACTCAGTGAAACTGTAATTTAATAATCATTAAATCAAGAGACTAATCTGTGTACCTTTTTTTACCATTATTTAACAGGAGTCAAACCTTGACCAATTCCTGGGGCTTAATCAGATTTTATTTCTATGTATACTTAGCGAGAACCAAACATGTGCATGTACATGCAAATACTGCTTTAAATGGTCAAATCTTACCAAATAGTGATATTGGGACAGAGTAAACAGATACTGCTAAACCTACAGTGTATTTGTTTTAGCCCTTATATCATATCTTCAACACAGTGTACTTACATGTACTTAGTCGAGATACGGTATCAGATCATTGTCGATTCTAATATTTACTCTAGTGCAGTACATGTACATTTAGGTAGTACTCAGTCACTATTTACAAAATACATGAATGTATATGTAATTTCTTTTTGTCCATGTACATGTATACTGTACAGTATGAAATTCAAAAATTCTTTCTGAACATGAATGTGTAAAGCACAATTCAGAAATAAAGTTGGGGCGATTTACGGCGGTAAAGCCTTATGAAATACTGTAAGTTTTTCAGTGTGTTGCTAGTGATTTTTTTTTTTTTAAAGAACAGATTATGAAGGTGATCACAGAATAAAATGGGCATGAACTTACAGTCGATCATACAATGAATCATTTTATCATTTTCAAAATGTATCAAATGTCAAAGCTTTGAACCAACTTCCTGTTGTGCTTGGTCCTGAATTTGCAATGAAACCATGCTCTTTCTTTTTGAACTTTCGACACTATTGGAAAATAATTGCAAATAAGCTGAAACTGGAATGAGGCTGAAATTTATAAATTATTGCCTAATAAATATTACTGTCCATCTTTTTTTATGACAGCTGAAAGCACAGAGAAGCACTTCCATTTTTAATTGTTCTTTGAATGTTTCCATGGTGAGAGTGTACTAATAAATACTATTTAGAAAATAGTAAAACTTTCAGTAACACCATGTGGTTGTATTCTTTCGGATAATTGGCCCACTTATAGGGTGAAGAAAGGAAAGTGAAAATCCTACTATTTTCTCAAAAGTATTTATTAGTACTTCCATTTTTGTTTAAGCAAACATCTGTATGGTACGGAGAACCATGATTTGATTGTTCTCAAATTCAATTAAAAAAATATATCAATGATGTCAAAAAATATCACACAGCAGTGCCCTCCAAATATCAATTAGATAATTATGATTGTCAGGAAACAAATCAATGTCTTTGGGAATATCTTTGAAATGATGTGTGCACAAATGTACACCCAGCAATGCGAACAGTGACCCCAGTACCACACCACCTGTTGAAGTTTGCTCTATCTTTATCATTGATCTGTTTCCTAGAAATGTCTGGGTTTGTCAGATTTGTTGTTGTTGTTTTTTTCTTTGATGATGGGTCTCTTTCACATTCATGTAAACACTTGGTACATGTAGTAGTATGGTCTCTTGGTAAGGCTCAAAGTATTCTAGGACTCTCATATTGGTGATCTACAATACAATGTACATGTAGCTTCAGTACATGTACAAATTGTACACGACATGTTCTGTATCTTACAAGAGTACAGTACACAACAGCTCAAAGGAATTGGCATAAGGAAAGCAAAGGGAAAGGGAAGAAAGGGAAGGAGCCGCAGTTTGTGGGTCCTTCCCTTTTCTCCCTTTCCCTTTCTCTATGCCAATTCCTTTGAGCTGTAGTGTACATGGACTCACATATTCTCATGACCACACGCTCTTTGGTGTTTACCAGGATCTGTATTTTTATCAGGGTCTTTGCGAACAATGCTGTTTTTTTTTTCCTTTTCTTTCTGTTACTCATTTTTTTATTGACTGCAACTAACATGCCATATCATATTCTGTCTCAGTCCCTTTTTTTTTGTGTAGATGGCTCTGACAGCATGCTAGATAGCTGACAAATTACATGTACCAGTGCAGTATAACTACTACTAATTCGAGGGCATGCATAGGCTTCAGCCTATGCCATCTCGGGTTCCATGAACATAGTTGCACCTCCAGACCTGTCTATCCATCATGGCTGTCCTGAGCTCACTAACGCTATCAAGGCCAGTGTCATTCTTTAGTACGCTAATGTAAGTGGCCCGACTTCTCCCTCTTCTTGCAGTACCCTGTTTAGGCTTCCAGAGTGTGAGGGGATTAGCAGATAGTTCAGGGTGTCTCACACAGTGTCCCGCTATTTTCATTCTCCTCTTACGCACTTTGATAGATACTTTTGGTAGACCACCATTATACATTGACATTTCGTATGAAGTCACACCAAGACACATTAAGAGCTATCCTTTAGCATTAGGCTTGTGCTGTTACATGTAAGCTCGATAATCTTGAAAGTCTTACCTTTGCTTTTTGCTGTATCAATTTGTAAACAAAATGTCTGCAATGTTAAATGTGAAATTAGAAAATAAGTCATATCTTGCCTTCATGATTTATTACTTTCATCATGTAGTCAATAGCATCTGTCCAATATTTGTTCAGCATCAAAATATTGTGCAGTACTACAAATTACCACAGGTGCTTTTCTTGATAGAGCAAATTTGACAAATGCCATCATTCGATCTGCATTTGTCCAAAACAAAACATTTTTTTTTCGTCATTAGGGCCAGTTTTCCTGGCAGCAAAAAAATTGTGATACATGTATTAGCAAAAATCGCCAGGATAAATTGATAGGTGCTACATGTAGGTTTGAATAGTTTTTTTACCACTACTGTAGATGGAACTGCTAAAAAAATGAAAATTCATATATATCCAAACAAATGAAAAGTGATTTTTGCTTTGATATATGCAAGAACATTTCAGATCTAGTAATCCAACAAGTACAGTGATGAAATGTTAGGAATAAACATGAAGCATCTCAAACAAGTTCTTTTGAGCTGTGTGAAAAAAATTAATATTAAACTTGTTTTGTGAACAATAGCAAATAAAGGGTAGCACAAATACGAATAGAAATAAAAAAATTATATGAAAATGACAGACTGTAAAATAATTCCACATTTATTTGTATGGAAACGCACATATCTTACTTTTTAATGTCGCATAGAAACCGGCCTATCTAACCTAGAGGCATTGAACAAATATTTGTGGGGGATCGTTTCAAAACTCAAGAGTCATTCTGTACAGTGTGTTATTTTGGAAGGATACACATTTTTGGAGACATGAATTACAGATAGACATTGTAGTACAAGTTTTTACATGTAAGTAGATTCCATGGACCAATATAACTTTACTTTAAACATCACAAATCATGCAAATAAAGACAATTTTCCAGCAAGATTTATAGGATAATTTTTCACAAATACTAAGTAATGGAAAGTTCCAAATGCAAACTACCATCTGATTGAGCCTTGCCTTCAGTCATTCATGGACTTGTGAGTCTTGTGAAAGAATTTTTAAAAATTTATTTAGAAAGATTAGACCTACGGCTAGGCCATCAAATTGTGGTAAATTTGCATCACCAACCATAACCCTCACTTGTTCATCTTTACGCTGTAAATTCATTGAAGAAACGAAAGAGGAAAATAATTTGTCTGATGATATTCGATACCCAGAATCTACATAACATTGCAGATTCTCGGTATTTTTTCCAACATGACCAAGGTGAATAAAAAATGGAAGGGGAAAAGAGGAGAAACATAACAAATTCAAAGTAAAGGTAATGATTGAGTCAAATTCTTAGCTCCTGATCATATCTCTATCTCATGTATCTGTACATCTACTGCGTACTAAAACCTGGGCGGGTAGCTTTACCCGCGCAACGCAAGCAGCTGCCTTTGTTTATCAATGGGCTCGCTGAAGCTAGCGTTCCCAAAATTCCCGCTATCGAAACGGTTCAAATCGCGCGCGCTCTGCATGCAGCCGGCATTTCGCATTGCCAATCAGCGCCATACACAGCACAAATATGCGTCATACGTAACTTTTCATGAAATATAACGACTCAATTTTCAGGAAAAAAACATTAGTACAACTCCTATATTTTATTTATAAAGCAATCATATTGATTTAATGATTAGAGTAGATTTTAACATATATTTTTTGAATAAACGGATCACAATAACTAGCAGACGTTAAATAAATCGTAGACGTCAATGGGCGATACCACCACAGACAAGGAAAAAAAAAAGATGAACCTCGTGTTGGAAAGTGATCACACATGAAAATGAAAAAATAATGATTCCATGCCAAGAAAAGGATGATATGAGATGAGACTTCGGATTACATATATCAAACATATTTTACACATTACAAGACGATGAAATATCAAATTAACACACAATAACGGAGTGAAAAAGAGCAGGAAATGTGATATTTGGAAAGCTTGGCCGCGTGGTACGCGGATGAGCATGCCTACTTACGAGAGTCCGTATCACCGGCTTTCTGTCTCGTTCTTTTCCTAAAATATACCCTGATGTATCCAGATCAGAACCTGTGAAGTCCAAACACACTGAAAATTTCCCTGAATCGGGACTATCGGCAATTTTATGGTCCATATTGCACTCGAATTTATCCTCAATCATGGAGAAGGCCGGCATCTGTGATTGTGCTCCGCTGCGTTGCGATATAACTATGGCGTACTAAAGACCGGTGATATTGGCCGGCGCGATGCCGATTTTCTACAACCGGCATATCTCGTGCACACTGTACTATATCGGCGCGGCTTGCTATACGTTTACGTGTGTGTGTGTGTGTGTGTGTGTGTGCTTGTGTGTGTGCGAGTATTTACGTGGATAAGAATGTACACACCTACCCGTTGGGAATCTGTACTAGGAATTTTGTGAATGAAGTCATAATGAATATTCATAAGGAAGAAGAGAACCCTTCTGAAAATAAAAACAATAATTCTAGTTAATTGAAGGAGCTGAACTAATCAAATCACATTTCATCGTAATCTTTAGAATATCTAGAGCCTATATCAGTCACTTAACTCGCTATTATGTTTCACAATTAAAGGCCATATCATTACTTGATACCTCTACCCTATAGACTAATGGAGGATTCCGTCATTTTTAGACTGACGAAGGCGTTTCGTATCCTCGGTCGCAGACCCTAACTTGATATGATCGCATTGTTACTAAAAATCATTGCATCTTTTTTATGATTATCATCACAAAACATGGAAATTTTGCGTTTTCGTTATTGATAGCTAATATGATCTTACTTTTCCCGAGAATGTAACACTGCCATCGCCCGTGTACCTGCATCATGGGGAGAAGGGGTCTTCTACTTAAGCTATAGGAGGGCGACCCAATGCGGTGACGATTCCGTGGGAAAAGGTCATTGTGACGTCAAGATGACTCGCCCGTTGGATTTTACATCGCATTTTGCGCGCCACGTCGAGTCGGATGTAAACATAGAGCTCCCGTTTTTGTTGTTATGTGTGATACTACTAGTAGACGAGAGGGGAATGGTGCGTTTGTGTACATTTCTATTTTTACATTCTGCATTGTCATTATCGCAATATGTGAACCCGTTTTGATTTATATGATGTGAACACAACATAACATGTACATAAGCAGTGGGGATGCGAGGAGAATGCCTAGTAAAGGGGGAGAGCAGTAATGTGAAGTTCGCCTGTGTAGTAATATTAGTAGAAGTGGTAGTAGAAATGGTTGTTGTAGTAGAAGAAGTATCACTACTACTATTATTATTATCATTAGTAGTAGGCCTAGTAGTAGTAGTAGTAGTAGTAGTAGTAGTAGTAGTAGTAGTAGTAGTAGTAAAAATAGTAGTACATGTATAGTATATTCAAAGTACAATGTAAAAGTATCTCTATCTGTATCTGTCCGTAGCGCACAATCGTCATTGCTGCATGGTTGTATGTACGTAGTATGTACGCTGACGAGTAGTAATAATAGTAGTATACAGTAACTAGTATAAATAGTAGTCGTAGTAGTAG
>CAVLGW020000017.1:0-137092 GCA_963669155.1 Arbacia lixula
AGTATGTAGGTATGTTATTTTGTTTCAGGTTCAGACTTGAATGGAATATAAGTGGGGAATCTGATTTCAGCAGTGGTTCTGGAATGTGGAGTTATGATGGTTTGATTGCTTGAAGTTCCATTCTTTTGCAGGCCAACATGCCAGTGACAACACATTCAAGGTGATGTGGAGTGAGGAAAATGAGACGGGAGAATGTGGGAGGAGAGAGAAGAGAGGGGAGAGGAAAAAGAAGAAGAAGGAGAGAGAGAGAGAGAGAGAGAGAGAGAGAGAGAGAGAGAGAGAGAGAGAGAGAAGAGATAAAGAGGGACAGAGAGAGATAGAGAGAGACATAGAGATAGAGATAGAGATAGAAAGAGAGAAAGAAAGAGAGAGAGAAAGCGGGAGAGAGGGAGAGAGAAAGAGAGAGGGAGAGAGAAAGAGGAAGAGAAAGAGAAAGAGAAAGAGAAAGAGGAAGAGAAAGAGAAAGAGAAAGAGAAAGAGAAAGAGAAAGAGAAAGAGAAAGAGAAAGAGAAAGAGAAAGAGAAAGGGGTAAGGTGAGGGTGTGGGGGTGCAGATAATTCTTACCATTCTGTCATCAAAAGTCTGTGATAGTCCCCAAGAACAGCTGGGGTCCCCTTGATTGGTGGTTGATGAGGCATTAACATGTCACCGATATCATTACCTGGAACAGGTGGAGACAGGTGAAGTTACTACCAGGCAGGACATTTTCTCTTCAAAAAGCATCATAAATCAATGTTTTTCTTACTTTCATGGTTTATGCTGTTATGAAAATATGTCTACTACCTGGCGAGGAAAAATAAGTGAATACTTGTGAAAAGTGATATGTGTAATCCACATCCCTGATCTATGTTTTTTTTTTCTTTTATTGATTTGTTTATACTGTAGGTATTTTGTATGATTATTGCGAATATGTGGGCAACAGATTCAACACAAATCATCTTGACTTCTGCAAAGCCCTAGTGCAAGGTCAAAGAAATACTTCTTGGTTTCAGATAAGTTTATGGAGAAATCAATCATTTGACCATTGATTATACATGTACACTACAGACAGCTCAAAGGAATTGGCATAGGGAAAGGGAAGGAGCCTCGTTTTAAACCACAGTATATTTTGTCCAGTTTAGCATGAAACTCGATGCTTTAGCCTAAAAAGCGATATGTTTCATACTGAACTGGATGAAATATACCGCGGTTCAAAACTGAAGCCCCTTCCCTTTCTTCCCTTTCCCTTTCCCTATGCCAATTTCTTTGAGCAGTAGTGTACGTGGAGAGATTTTTCTACAGGGTGCAGGTGTATGTTTCCTTGATAGTTTAGTTCTACTCAAGTTGCTGGCCGAGCAGCCATGTTATTCTCTGTCATGTCGGAGGTTGTTCAGCCCTCGGAATCCCTCCATAACCCCATATTTTCATAGGCACCTGTCAGTGGCACCGAACGTCCAAACCGGTCCCTGAAACCATCAATCCTAACCGGTACGGGCCATTTCAGCTTTCTTTCCCTTTTGGCGCAGTGCCTTACTTTCCTCCTCCCCATTAGCCTCAATTCAGACTCTGATGGACATTTCTCGGTAAATTGCCATTTCGTCCAATGCCATTTCGTCTAATAGCCATTTCGTCTACATTCATTTCGTCTAATGCCATTTCGTCCATCAACATTTCGTCTACCACCCATTTCGTCCAGTCATCATTTCGTCCAATAGCCATTTCGTCTAATCACCAGTTGGTCTATAACCAATTCGTCTACAACCATTTCGTCTACCAACCATTTCGTCTAAATCCATTTCGTCTAATGCCAAGTCGTCCATTAATCAGTTCGTCCAACTTCACTTGGTCCAATAGCCATGTCGGCTAATTTCAGTTGGTCCAATATCCACATCGTCTACTTATCAACTCGTCCAATTCCCACTTCGTCTACTAATCATTTCGTCCATCAATCATTAGGTCCAATGATCAGTTCGTCTAACAACCAAATCGTCTACTAACCATTTCGTCCAATTCCCAAATCGTCCAATAGCCATTTCGTCTAATAGCCATTTGGTCCATTAGCCAGTTCGTCTACTGATACAAATAGGAGGGTTGGGAAATGACTTTTATACCTTGAAATTATTGATCATAATGGTTAAAAAAAAAATTATGATTGGCTCCCCCCCCCCCCCCTCGGGCTCCCCTCTCTCTCTCTCTCTCTCTCTCTCTCTCTCTCACTCCCTCACACACACACACACACACTAAAAATAACCGGTCAGCACATTTTTAATAAAGAACAAGGTATGTATGTACTGTGTACGAACTAGCTCGTAGAAGGACGGGACTCTGATACAAAACACGTGCGCACGCTTTGGAGTCCAGATCGAGAGCATTCTTTATTCATCAAATTCTCTACATCAGCATAATATCTGTCCCAGTATCTTTGGATATACATAGGAACGGCAGTGCATGTTGGTGGTCAAGCACGGTGGTCATTGTTTATATGAAGTCTGGGGGATGGAGACGTGGATTAGAGTATACTGGGAATGGAGGTCAATAGTGGGGGGTAATGGTAGTTGGGGTTCGTGTAGATACGAGCGGATGAAAGTGATAGAGTGATGGAATGGGAGGATAGTTGGTTAGGAATGTTATGTTGACTATGAACATAATATGGCAGGATGGTATCTACTGAAAGAGCTTATGCGAACGCTAAGCGCAAACTTAAAATGACGAATTTCCGACACTACAAACTATAAGCACATTGTCAATAAAGAACAAGGTATGTACGTATCTCAATAAATAATATCCGTAAGGGAGGAGCGTGAGCTGAAATTATTTAATATACTGTAATGGAACCTGCTATTTACCAATTCTCTTCGTCTCATTTTCAGCATTGTTCTTCCTTCTTGTTCCCCCTTCCTCTTCTTTATATTTTAATTAATTTCCTTCTTAATTTTGTCACCTCCCCCCCTTTTTTTTTTTGGGGGGGGGGGGGGGGGCTTCAACAAAATGTTGAATCTAGAAGCCTAAAAGCCCTTGCTTCTCTGTATTTTTTTTCTCTCCCTCTCCCTTCTTTTTCTCTCCCCTGTAACTCTCCCTTCCCTCTTTCTCCTCTTCCTTTATTCCTTCCATTTTCTTTATGTTTCTCTCGTTTTACCTTTCCTTTCTTTCTTTCCTTCCATCCTCCCTTTTCCTTTTCTTTTTCTCTTTCCTTCTGTCCTTTCCTCACTCTCTCATTCCCTCTCTCTCTTTTCTTCATTTTTTCACTCGTTTCCCCTTCCTTTTCTTTCCCCTTCCTTTTCTTCCTTTATTTTCCTTCTCCTTTTATTCCCCCTCCTTTGACCTTCTTTATTTCCCTTCCCCCATTTCCAGAACAAATATTACTGAAAAATAGGTAGGCCTATGGGTCGTGACAATATTACCCCCCCCCTCCCCCCTCCCCATCTCCTCCCCGTTAAGGGCAAGCTTAAAGTAAACAAGAAGACAAATTTGTTCTTCAAATTTTAAGTTAACAAATTTAAACTCTTTAATATAACAAAATTTCTTTCTTGGTAAAAACACACCATAGTTTTTCACATAAATATAATAATAAAGGCTTCAAAGAACATGGTCAAGGTATAAAAAATGTAATAAAAAGAAATGGTTTCAGATATGATTAATATATTATTAAGGTTTCGCTTCAGAGGTACATGTATTTCTTACATGGTATGATTTTTTTATAAGATATACATACTATAACGATGTAGCTGCTATACATCAAGTTAACTATAAAGTCTATATTGTGCGTAGGACTTTCAAGTCTCGATTGCCTAAAAGCAGAGCAAGATTTAGCAAAGAGCAGAGCAAGATTTAGCATGGTCCACAAGATTAAATATCTAAATATCTAACAGCAATATAAGAGACAATTCAGCCAGAATATGGTCCAGTTGGTCCTGACAAATAGTATGGTGTATAAAAATGATAAAAGCAAAAAAAGAATAAAAAATATGAATGGGCAAGCTCTCGAATAATAATACTAAATAATAAAGCACACGTCTTGCGGGAATATATGTACCATAATCCCAGCAGAATAGCACCATACATATGCTTTCAGAGTTTGAAGCTGAAACTCATTTCTCACACACAAATTCTTGAAAGATATATAGCATCAAGTAACAAAAATAAGCAGACTACATACTACGTGAACTTTACTTGGTAGAGTAAACAAGAATATGAGTATATACACTGAAAACACTAATCTATGCTACCTTCTTGTAGCAATCATGAAGAAAATACATATAACAACAACTTTTAAAAATACAACATAAATACATCTTCCACACCCAAGTAAGATATCCAGGAGACAAGGCAATAGTACCATCATACTTCACCTACAAGTATTCTACCTTGAAATAGATACGACAATTAAACAAAAAGTATAATGTTGTATCAAAAAGTATCAAAAAGTATCATGTTGGTCATGGAGAAGGGGTTTCATGACATGTAACAATTCCTTGTGAAGCTCAATTTAAGTGATAACAATTGAACGTTATGTGTATGCTGTCGCTTGAAACATCAAGTACAAATTTCATATCACACACTTTGGCGTTGTCAGGAGCATAACATTGAACATATAAAAAAACATATACACGCAGTTTTCTTCTTTGGCACAATATAAATGTATGAGGTAGTTAAATTCTTTTAAGATATATTCAGAAGGTGACTGAAGTCAAAATATCATGGTCACTTAGAAAAATGTCTTCTCATGACCTAAAATTATAGCAGCACTAAGGATGTGATATTTTGATATGTACTTGTATTCTTGGAATATGCACACTACAATGAGTATAATAATTCCCCTTTTTTAACAGTCATATCTTGTTTCCATGAAATACAAATAATCTAACTAGTAAGGAAAGTTCCATGATACTATAGGGCAAGCCTCTCGACACAGTTGAGAACCTGTGGCGGCCCAAAACAGCGCCACGAGTAATTAGTATTAAACAAATACTGTCACGCCTATTTCAAATGTAAAACATAGCGCCGCGTGTCTTTTAGTTTGTTGTTCAAAGTATGATTCCAACTTTAGCGCGCACTGGCAGAGCAAGGATTATCTAAACCACTGAATGTGCCTGAGCGAATCGCCCGATAACCGTACATACATGCAATGCAAGCAGAGCCATCCATCGGTCATTCCTGCACATGTTCAGCGCACACAAGAACCCAGTGGTAGAACTGGAACAACTCGAGCGGCATGATACCCCGACAATACTCCCAAGGTACACACACACACACACACACACACACACACACACACAGTACATGGCCACTGTACCCCGGCACACACTTCCACTTCGAACACCGGGGAGAGAGAAGGAAAGAGAGAGTGGATGGACGAGACGATATATTTAGAAAGAGAGAGAGAGAGAGAGAGAGAGAGATAGAGAGAAGGGAGGTTGGAGTTGAGACAAAGACTGAAACCACATGTCTTAACTTGCATTATGATGAACAACTTGCATTATGATGAACCACGTGTTGCGTAATCCAGCAATCCACGCTACTGAGCGGAGTTTGCTAACTCGTGGCATTCCACAAGCTTAGTGGTCCATTCGGAGGTGAAGACAGACAAGCAACTCAGTTTCTTATCAGTCGCCTGGGTCCTTTGCTCCTGGCCATTGGCGAGACAACAGATTAATTACAGATTTATCACCATCCTCACCCCAGAGGTGTCCCCGTCTGACCTAATACTGAATCTGACCTCATGAGGTCATGAAGCACAAGTGAAGTATTGGGGATTTTGACTGCAAATTTATGCAGGCCCAGAGTTATTTTCTTTACAAATGTGTTGGTAAATGTCTTGACTCTGGGCGTACATGTAGTTTACAATGTATCTTTGACTCATAGTAACTATATATAAAGCCATAACCTCTGGGTAATTATAGGGTATAATTTTGTTATATTGGCTTCAGCATGTGTTGTTTTTTTCTCCTTCATTGATACATGTATTTCTTACATGGTATAATTTTTGATAAGATATATATACTATGTGGCTGTTATACATCAAGTTAACTATAAAGTCTATATTGTGCATAGGACTTTCAAGTCTCGATTGCCTAAAAGCAGAGCAAGATTTAGCAAAGAGCAGAGCAAGATTTAGCATGGTCCACAAGATTAAATATCTAAATATCTAACAGCAATATAAGAGACAATTCAGCCAGAAGATAGTCCAGTTGGTCCTGACAAATAGTATGGTGTATAAAAATGATAAAAGCAAAAAAAGAATAAAAAATATGAATGGGCAAGCTCTCGAATAATAACACTGAATGATAAAGCACACGTCTTGCGGGAATATATGTACCATAATCCCAGCAGAATAGCACCATACATATGCTTTCAGAGTTTGAAGCTGAAACTCATTTCTCACACACAAATTCTTGAAAGATATATGGCATCAAGTAACAAAAATAAGCAGACTACATACTACGTGAACTTTACTTGGTAGAGTAAACAAGAATATGAGTATATACACTGAAAACACTAATCTATGCTACCTTCTTGTAGCAATCATGAAGAAAATACATATAACAACAACTTTTAAAAATACAACATGAATACAACTTCTACATCCTAATCAACCAGCACTGCACACGCTCAACATTCTTGAATTTGAATGGCCCTGATGAATGAATATTTATGTCTTGTGTCACATGACATAAAGTGACATATGACCTGCAGATTATTGATGAACAATGTACTGTTAAAACACTACAATATTCAATATCTCCACTCTGATTCATGAGCAAACTATGCAAAGAATAAACTAGACTAAGGCAGTCTGCCTACGGTCCAACCTGACAAGACATGTTGCCTCTCCATCCTTCGAAGTTGTAGTATTTGGTAGGGACAAGAAAACCGGGTAAACCGGCACCACCTGGAATTATCTCCTGATAAAAGTTAGAGGACTTACATCTCACTGTGGAGCAGCGAGTGCATATGATACACTTTGCAGGAATTGTTGCTGAGGAATTTCAGCATTGATGTACTGTTGTGTGAGGTTCTGCAGCCTCTGATTGAGCCTGACATACTTCCTCTGTCTCACTGCTAGGTTTTCCCCCGCTTGTATTTGGAGCCGCATTGCGCTGACCACGGACTGCTGTTTCTTCAGTGCCGCGATGAGTTCCCATATGTTGGGGTGATGTTTAGCTACCAGTCTGTTGAAGGCATTGTGCCAGCCTTCGACGTCATTGTTGGTCCTCCTGCTGACCCCGTGGACGTTCCACATAGCAAGAGGAAAATGGCCAGTAATCCATGTGTCTATTGTAAACAAAAATATAACTGTTTTAACCATTTTGATGTGTCATTCATTAGCTAAGCATAAAGAAGTAGTCTTCTCCATTTTCATTAAGGATCAAATGAAACTGGAGGTAAAGATAACATAAATTGAAGTGGCTATCCATATAAAGTTGACATTATTAGAATTGTTACCGCTGTTGTTCATTTTATCATTATTATTTTTTTATTATTATTATTAATGCTATTATCATTATTACCATTATGATCATACTTGTGCATCATGGGAAAACCTTGTTAGTAAACTTTTAACATTAGTCTTAAAATCTATTTATCTATTTATTTCACATAACTAAAAAGGGTAACCCAATCAGCACAAACTCTGCTTTTCATTGGGTCCCTTTAAAATGATGGATGGACGACGAAGGTTGTCAGATGGTAGTTTGATCCCTACGTGGGAGACACAAAACTAATTCATGATCCATCCCATATCTGCAATTCCCAGGGTTCTTGTAAAATGGAGCTGGTTTCCATTTTTTTCAGTGCTAGAATGAGAAAAAACTTAAGAAAGGTGAAATTGGAATACACTTGAAGCTCTCATTTTGAACCTAAAAAGGTTTTAAAGACAGTTGAGCCTATCACCAATCCCAGAAACATATCATATGTACCTTGGAAGTAGTCATTGAATTCATCAATGCGTGGTACAGCTGGGGCCTGTCTTTGCAGTTCTTGGACAGCAGCGATCACTTCCCCAGGAGGGAGGAAGGCAGTGGCCATCGTCTTCCTCACAAAGATCCTTGTGTCTTGATCCTGTGGGTCATTGTACAAGGCCTGAAGACCTAATGCCTTGATCTTCCTGTGCAGTGCTTGGCAGAAGTGGAAGTAACATCCTCTGTGTTCTGCCTAAAGAACAAGACAAAACAAGTAATAAAACATGAATAAGTGTCAATGCAATGTCTGTGTACATGCTACTAGATGAGATGCAATGTCTTATGAATAACACATGAGTCACATTATTAATTCAAGTCGAAGTATCAATTTGGTGAAAGTGTATAAGTACCCAATGACAAGCTACGCCTGATATTTGTGCTAACAGGTTTATATCACGGCATGGATTGTTATGGTTTCTTTTAGTCGATGACAAGCTTAAAGACCCATGCAGACCAGAGCTTAAAGTGATATTGGCAAATGGGAACTAGAATCATCACTGGAGGTGATTGATACCCCTGCCACTGTAACAGAACAGCATTACATGGTCTTGTTTGTATGTATCTTTACCCTAAGACCAATGTGTGTGCATAATTTCCTAAGAATTGGTTAAAAACCGAGGAAGTAGCTCAAATTGCAAATGTTTTTCCCTCATTTTTGCAATTACCTGCTGTTACCATAGCAACACAACATCTGACACATGCACAAAATGTTTCTTGCACACCTTTACCTCAAGACGTTTAAAGCCTTTTGTCAAAACCTGTTAATTTGAGTTTTTCTTTAGCAAAATACTCAGCTGGTAAGCAGTGAAAATTAATAAAGCTTTCATTGCTGTATTTAGTAGTTTACAAGCTTTCAATTTATGTATATGATTTGTCAATTTCACTTAAATGTATGAACCTTTCAAGGTTTTAATAAATCGTCTCACTGGATTACAGGCATACATGTATAGGCAACTGAAAGTTATGTTTTAACTTAAGCCAGTAAACAAATCAAAATTATCTGTGCTTTTAAATACCATCCCCCCCCCCCCCTTCAAAAGAGTTAAGATAATTACATGTAAACTCTGAAGCAAAGCAAACTTTGAAATACCTGTGGGAATTCAGCCATGATTGCTCTCTGCAGCCCGATTTCAAAGTCTGACATGATTCTCAAAGGATTGAGTACCAGTTGTAGCTCAGCAGCCTTCTGTTTCAGTGTCTGGAACAGCTTTGTGTAAATCTGTGTTGTCTTTCCTGTAATTGTAAAGATTGAGGAATAAGCAAATAAATTAGGGCCTGATAAACTTATTTTTATTTCCATTGCAAGTCATTTTACTATATTTCACTCATTGTGAATTGTATAGTCTCATTAACAAACAACATTATATCCTGCATACCTTAGTGTATGGTCAAAGTGTATAAAAAGTCAATGAAATGTCATCTGATTAGCAAATTTTTGTAGGGATGTAAATGGGTCCCTATCACAAAGCAAATTCACCATTCAAATACATGTATGTATCACCTACTGGTAACTTGAGCAACACACAGTATAGATCATGGTAGGAAGAGACAGAAACACCCTTTCTATAGAAAAAAAAAGCTGCAATACATGGACATTTGTAAATAATCACTATTTTCAGGTGATGGTTAGCAGTTATTTCTCTTTTGATGATATTGATCTCCTTGTGCTTCTCAGGCATGTAATGAAGAGCATACAACTCTATATTATAACAAGGTGATTCTTCTGGAGAGTGTTTCATGAAAGGGGTGATCCTACAACTCTGAACTCCATTAGCCCTGATATAACAAGGTGTTTCTTTTAAATATAACATATTCATTTAAATCATTACTCATGTTTAACACCGTAGTTAAATCTGTTTTAAATTCAATTACATTTACAGGGCTAATATGAATGTACCTGTTAGTAGAGCATACACCAGGGGCAGCTGCTTTCCGTTGAGGAACCCATGAATTGTGTACATCTGTACGAAGTGCCGTGGGGCAACTGAGAACGTTCCATCCATGAATATTTCCTCTGTGTCACACAGAAGCCGAAGGTCAGCCCCCGCACAGAAGCAAATGATCCGATAATGTCCACCTCCTACGCCTGGATGCATTTCATCAAAAAGAAGAAACCTTTCCCCCATCATTGTCTCTATCCATTGATCTCCTATGACGAGCTCGTTGATATTTGCAGGCAGAGGAGGAAGGGTTTTCCTCCGACTGCGGTAGGCAGCACTTGAGATGGATCTGTACAACGAAGACACAAGAAAAAGTCTAAAGAATAACTCCTGTACTCCTATAAGAGCATTCACTCCTATACAAACACTTCCTGCTTCAAACAGTTTAAAAAGTAAATCAGATGCTAATTAGTTTTGTCCTTTCGTAAAATCTTTTCTACTTCCTTATTTTTAATTTGTTGTTAAAATTGTTGCAAGCTACAGTGTAGTCACTGTGTTGATTCTGCTACCAATAGTGATAATACCTTAATTTCATCAATTCTCACTGAGGAAATTTGGTGATATATGCCTTGTACTCATTGTGTGTAACCGCAGGTGGCGAGTTTCAACAAATACATCTGCCTGAATATGGCTTAATGTCTCTATGAGGTCAATACTTTTGAAAAGATTGGTCCCGATGAAACAAAAGAGAAAGCTCAATTACTAATATTGAAATCTAATAATCATCAAGGAGTTCCTTTGGCTTTAATTAGCTAATTCATCCATTCTATTCATAGCACTAGATATAGAGGTACAAAATAGACAGGCATGTCATTGAGTAATAACAAATGAAAGGTATTATCAATTGTTTTTTAATTATGATCGTATTTTGTTAAGTGTGAGTATAGCCATAAAAGGTCTAAACTACATGTACAAAAAGAAAGAATTGTAAAAATGAGGCGTATCTTTTTTATAATACACCCCTACTACTAGTACTACTAGTAAAAATTATTGAGTTTCCTAGATGGAGGCTAAATGAAAGACCCCCTCCATTTTTGCCTTTGCCATTTGTCACTCTTTGTTACCTTATATATTCAGAATACCAATAATGCAATGAGGAAAAATCTATGTCATGAGTTTTTATTTACTGTTTATCCATGTGTGTTCAAATTTTTGATCATGTCACTTCATATGTAATATAACACGATTTACATATAACAGAATAATAAATGTTTATCACATAGGAGTTCGAGAGTCTACTAAATAAGCGGAGTCTAGCACTCTCTAGATATCTTTTGTTCCAGAAACTAATAGGCCTATAATTTGAACTAGACAGTCGACTGACTACCTGAATGTGGGAAGAACTGCTGCCGCTCCATCGTTTGCCACCAGGAGGTTGACTTGCTCCTCCCGATAAATTCGGGGAACAGATGTCAGTTCCTCGGATGCCCTCTTGTTGATTTCAGACCTGGCCTGCTCCACCGCGGTCGCATCCACGTTTGGAGGATGGGAATGTTCCACGTTTTCCGTTGGGTCGAGGTACCCCTCCGCTCCGCGAGCATCCACGGTCACCAAGGTGCCAGAGCACGTTGTCCGCTGACGGGCACCTCCAGTACACCATGCCGTTTTTCCGATTGCGGATGGTGTACGTGTACCCCCGGTAGGAAACGCATTGATTCCCCCTTTGGGTGGAAAAAACCTCCATAACAATCGTCTATCGTAGAAGTGATGCGAAGTAATCAGGAGATGACGAACATTAACAGAATTTAAAGATGAAGCACCAACACTGAGACACAAATCAGGAAAAGAGTCGAGTCGGCATGCACTACATCAGTGTGACCAGTGAAAAAATGGAATTATGCCAGTGACGTGGAGCAGCGAAATTATGCTAAATGGCCAAAAAATATGCCGAACTCTTTTGGACCCTCACGTTACGTAACACGCGCGCGCGCACACGCACACACGCACACACACACACACACATACACACACACACACACATACACACACACGCACACACACACAATACTCACTTTTTTTTTTGTTTTTCCATATTCTTTATTTGATTTCATTCCCATGATAAAATGAAAAATTCACTTTATAACATACAATAACAAATACATAAATGTAATATTTCTATTGATTCGATAAACACAATAAAGCATGATTTAGATTTACCACTTGTATATAAATATGTACATGTGCCATATTCCTCCTGAATATATATGCAACTTGTAAATTATATTCCTCTAAAACAATAATCATTATAATACTAATAGATATGTATAAATAATAATAAAACAATTTCTTAAGGATGAAATCTTTTCTGATACCTCCCCCCCCGAATAAACACACACACACACACACACACACACACACACACACACACACACACACACACACACAATGCACACACACAATGCACACACACGCACACACTCAACCATTTTAACAACTTAAGTTCACATTATGATTCTTATCAGAAAATAAGAGAAAGTTTCCTTCTGGAGGGCATTTCATGAAAGTTGTCGGCATTGACTAAATAGGCAGTGCTGACAATTTCAGTGAAATTTTCGGCTTTGATTGGTTAAGAGGCACTGAGCCTCTGACTGTTACTATGGTAACTGTCGGAGAAAGACAACTTTTTAGACGAAAAATGTTGATGAAATGTCCCCCTGGGGGCGTTTTGGGGGCTACCCCTCACCCCCGGCCCCTTGCCACTTGCGGACCCACACTTTAACGAGGCAAGGTCCTCATTATCTGAGGTTGATTACTAATAATTTGTTTTCAAGTCCGGCCATGCGTTTTCAAAAGGAAGTAAAAATAGCATATTAGGGCCCCTGTGGCACTTTGGGGGCTGCCCCCACGCAACCCTGAAAATATTTTGAGATGCCTCTATATCTAATATTGTTTCAAATATGATTTTGTGCATTTGTGCCAAATTTGGTGCTTGTAGACAGAAGTGCACAATTTTTCACGTTACCCACACCACTAATAAAAGGCAAGTTTTGTTTTGTCTTTTTTTTTCACAAAACATCCTGGTTCACGATTTATGTTCATTATTTAGCACATGCATAGATCAATCAGTAATATAATGAATTTGGCATAAAAGGCAAAGATTCTGGCCCAAATCAAGGCATTTGTTTTATGACAAACAGCTAATATAAAACAACGCCCATCTGAACGCAATCAGAGTTGTTTCGGGTTATTATACAGCTTCTGCCTAAAGCATTGCATACTGTACGATGTAAGGAAATTGAATAAAGAAGTTATCGCATATGTGTCTTTTCAGTAAAAAGCGTTGAAGAATGTATAGATCAATGATGTATTTCTATAAATTACACTACACCAATCAGTAGCATAGTGATTTTGTCATCAAAACCAAGTACAAAACATCTAACATAAAACAATAAGGCCCAACTGAGAACACAATCCTGAGTTGTCTTTTCTTATTTATATATACAACTTCTTCCTAAGGCACTGCATATAATATTTCTTAACCAATTTAACAACAGTTAAGATAACAAACATAATGATTTTGGTATAAAACTCAAGTAAGGAATGTGTTTGATTACAAAACATAAATTATAAAACAAGGCCCATCTGAGAACACATCCTGAGTTTTCTTTGGTCATAATATTTCTTTTCTTCCGAGTAGGAATTGCATAAAATATGTCACACATTTAAAAACGAGGGCCATATGAGAATATATCCTCAGTTTTCTTTGATTGTTATATACAACTTCTCCCTTAGGCATTGCATAACATCATAATGTTATCCATTTAGTGAAGAGCATTTAAAAACATTGTTCATGATTTGTTTTCATTATTTACCACATGTAGATCAATCAGCCTCAAAGTTTGGAACTTTGGACCATAACTCTATGCAGTACAGCCACCCGCGCGCCGCACGCGGTGGTCGCACAGTACGTGTACACCAACCCGAGCCTAGGTAATATGTACTCGGTTGTGAGTTGCACGGACAAAACATAATTATATACAATCCCAACTCCCTGATATGACCGCCGTGTGTATGTTGAACGATTTCCCGTATTTCTGTCGGTGCTGGCGCCGTTTATTAATTAGTAGAAATGTGAAAAATGTAAAACAAAATGTGAGAAAATGATACATTTTTCTATCAAAATTATGCTAAATAAGCTCGTATTATAAAAAGCTGAATTATGCCAAAATTATGCCGGCATAATGAATTATGCTGAAAGGGTCCAAATTATGCCAGAAAGCATAATTATGCCAGTTCTGGCAACGTTGCACTACATGTGTACGTACCAGAGAGGGCACTATAGTGTCTATTAGACCAATATGCTTAGTAGACGAAATGAATATTAGACGAAATACATATTAGACGAAATGGCAATTGGACGAATTGGTGATTAGACCAAATGGCAATTAGACCAAATGATTGTTAGCCGATATGGGTTTAGACCAAGTGATAATGGACCAAATGCAGATAGACCAAATGGAACATGGACGAAATGAAAGTAGACCAAGTGGCTATTAGACCATTTGCCTTTAGACCAGTTGGCTATTGGACCAAATGAGGATAGACGAAATGATAGTGGACGAAGTGGCTATTGGACCAATTGGCACAAAAATACTATTAGACCAAATGGCTAGTAGACCAAATGATAATAGACGAAATGGCTATTAGACCAAATGGCTATTAGACGAAGTGGTTATTGGACGAAATGGTAATTGGACTATGTGGGTAGTGGACCAACTGATGGTAGACGAAATGACATTAGACCAAATGGCTATTAGACGAAATGGCATTGGACGAAATGGCAATAAACCGAACGATTTCCCGTATTTCTGTCGGTGCTGGCGCCGTTTATTAATTAGTAGAAATGTGAAAAATGTAAAACAAAATGTGAGAAAATGATACATTTTTCTATCAAAATTATGCTAAATAAGCTCGTATTATTCCAGATTATTTGCTTTAAAAAGCTGAATTATGCCAAAATTATGCCGGCATAATGAATTATGCTGAAAGGGTCCAAATTATGCCAGAAAGCATAATTATGCCAGTTCTGGCAACGTTGCACTACATGTGTACGTACCAGAGAGGGCACTATAGTGTCTATTAGACCAATATGCTTAGTAGACGAAATGAATATTAGACGAAATACATATTAGACGAAATGGCAATTGGACGAATTGGTGATTAGACCAAATGGCAATTAGACCAAATGATTGTTAGCCGATATGGGTTTAGACCAAGTGATAATGGACCAAATGCAGATAGACCAAATGGAACATGGACGAAATGAAAGTAGACCAAGTGGCTATTAGACCATTTGCCTTTAGACCAGTTGGCTATTGGACCAAATGAGGATAGACGAAATGATAGTGGACGAAGTGGCTATTGGACCAATTGGCACAAAAATACTATTAGACCAAATGGCTAGTAGACCAAATGATAATAGACGAAATGGCTATTAGACCAAATGGCTATTAGACGAAGTGGTTATTGGACGAAATGGTAATTGGACTATGTGGGTAGTGGACCAACTGATGGTAGACGAAATGACATTAGACCAAATGGCTATTAGACGAAATGGCATTGGACGAAATGGCAATAAACCTATTGACCAACTGTTTTCAGTTGGCCCAAGTTTGGTGAAAATGCCACCACCGCTTCAAAATCTCATATAAACGAACAAACGTATATTACGAAAAATAATAATTAAATTAAACGAAAACTTACCTTGTTTGAAGTTTGATTTTTATTATTTGAGTAATAGGAGTTGAGAGTTTATATGCCCTCCACTTCCCTCCCTTGCTCAATTCAAACTTCAAGGGTAAGGATTAGCTCTGGAATTATGAGCGACTTATTTCAATGTCACTATGGATTTAATTATTTCAAGTGGCAGCATTTTCTATTCACAGGCAAACCTCAAAACCTGTCGGGTTGGGTTACCAATGGTAAATTGTGGACGGTTTACTGATTGAGGTACCGTCCCTTAAAGAGGTTTGCCTTGGCGACTAACATTGACTGCGCATGCGCGAGCGGATGGGATCTCATATAAACTCTCAACTCCTATTACTCAAATAATAAAAATCAAACTTCAAACAAGGTAAGTTTTCGTTTAATTTAATTATTTATTTCTCTTTCTCTCCTCACTTCCCTTCTCTCTTTCTCCCCACTCTTTCTACGTCCCTTTCTTGCTCTCTACATTGTATCTCTCCTTCTTTTTATCTTGTCTTTATTTATCTACATTTCCTCTTTCTTTTTCTCTCTTCACTCCTACTCCTTCATCTCTCTGTCTCTCTGTCTCTCTACATCCCTCCCTTTCTTTACCTTTCTTCAAATAATGTAGCCAGAGGTATGTGTGAGTGTGTGTGTGTGTGTGTGTGTGTGTGTGTGTGTGTACTGAAAGAAAAGGGGGGGGGGATGCATTCACTATCCATCCATTCTGAGAGAGTCCTCCTATGCCAAAAACATTTTTTAATACATGTAATTACCTGAACCATGTCCCCGGAGTTATTCTATGGAGGCTCAAAGTTAAGTCCATGTACATGTTTATGTATTCAACCTGGTCTAACGTTATGGGGTAAAAATTAAAACAATGAAAAATTCATTCCTTGTGTCATTTCACTCATATTATAAATATAATATATTATTAATCTAGCAACGTATTAGGGTATACAAGGGGGAGATCCACCCCGCCCTCTTTATGCCTCTACACATAAAACATAAAATTCTAGGAGTAGTCATTCAAGTACATTCAAAATTTATTTCATTTCATCAAGTACAAAAATATATCTTTGGCAGATACAGATATTAACAGAATACACTTAATTATACACTCACACAAGAATATAAACAGATTTATCAAGCAGAGTAATTGAGAATGAGGGGCAGGGGTGGGGGGAGGAGGAATATGCTCCTGCAATCCACACCCTTGTGTAAAAACAAAATCCACTGAACACTGATCCTTAGTGGTAATTCCTGTGCATATAAACATGTACAAGTAATACTTCATTTTGCTTCCACTGAACACCGAACCCATACTTAAATGCTGTTTAGAGAACCCAATGATCCATTGAGCCTTCAAATGATAAAAGCCTACCAGGTAAAATATTAAAAATAAAAAGGACATTGATCTTGACCGTAGGTTTAGCATCATACAGAGGACAGAAGTCACCTACAACCTGTACAATCGATACTCGTCAAATTTTTCACCTAGTGACCAGTAAAGCCAGGGAAGATGGAAAAAGTCCCAATTTGTTTTCCTATGGAATAGAAACTACCCTGCTGACTGCCTATTTATAATTAAATCTACCCATTGTTCCTAGCAATTAAGTTTCAATGCATTTTTCTGGGCCCCAGAGTTATTTTTTTCACTGAGCGCTACAAAGCATGCAGGCTTGGCAATCTATGTAACAAATCAAGAGGGGTGCAGTAAAAATACCTAAGCGCACATGGGGTGGTATTCCGAAATGCTCACTTCAGAGGAATCTTATCCTAAGTCTAGGATTTCTCTGAAGTGAGATTCCAAAATCTCTCCAAAGATTTCTCCTAAGTCCCCTTCTAAGTTTTCTCCTATCTTTATGCAAATGTATGCAAATCATAGGAGGATTGGTATTCCAGAATGCGCGTATGAGAGGATTGAGGAAAATATTTAGGAGAAAACTTGAGAGAGCCACCCCCTGCCTTAGCCATTCACAACACAAAAAAAACATGGATTAATTTGCCTAGGTATGCGTACATGATTGATGCGCGAACACATAGTTGCGCGCCCACAGAGTTAGGATGAAACCTCGGGGAAAGTCCCAAAGAGATGTTGTGATTGTGATTGGCTCCTCATAAATGAAACACTTCCCTCCATTGGCTAATAAATGCACACTGGGTGTGGTCTGACCCTCCCTAATTTGCGTTGTAGAGAGTCCTAAGAGGACATTCTGGAATACCAATTTCGTGCTCTCTTAAGCACCTGCTAAGTTGGGGACTTAGGACAAAACTTAGGAGAAAACTGAGTAGGAAATTCTGCCCCCACAATGCCAAACAGAGCCCCTGTGAATGACCAAAGAGCCCCAGGCCTGTAAATAAAATACTGTTTTTCCTCAGAATATATAATATAACATTTATTCAAGGCATTATTCAAGGCATTATTCAAGGCATTATTCAAGGCATTATTCAAGGCATTTATACCAAATACTGGGGAGAAGCCTGCTTCTTAGACAGGTCAATGACTTTTTTTTTTCTTTGCTGTGTTTTTCATTATTGTACTACATGTATTTTATTTTACATTGTATTCATGTTTACCTTACTTGATGTATTTCTATTCGCATTTGATTTTTTTTTTATCAATGTCGTATTTTTGATCCAAGTTGTGAAAATAAATGAAATTATTTGATTTATTTCAGGCTTTAAAAGAAGCCCTCACAAATTATTTTACAAGGTAGTAGCAATCACATCCAGTTGAAACGCTTGATTCATGCATTAATTTTGATATTTTCAAGCATTTTCTTAGAGAATATAGATGGGAAAAGAAGCAGGGAAGAAGTTTGGAGATGACTTGGATAAGCAGCAGACTGGCTGACTAATTAGAAGCTGAAGTGGCTGCTTACTATGACCGTGGAGCTGATACAAAGAGCTCAGGACAGAGATTTGTGGCATTCCATGTATGCCTATGTCACAGGACATGGCACTTGGATCAATTGACAGGTTGTAATTGCATAATTGTGCGTGCCCAGCCTAAAATATACTCCAGCACTGCAGATTGGAATGTATTTGGCCAAAAAAAATGTTTGAATGAACATAGTAGCCAGCTGTAGCCAGCTGTGAGTTCGTATTTGCTTAGTGAAAAAGAGTCACTTATTTTTATCACATTTCAAATTGATCATAAAACAAAAACAAACAATTGCATCCATAAAACATTTAATACTGCAAGTAAAAATAAACTAATTACACATTACGTGGAGAGCATTCCTTTAACCCTATTATTATCATTGGAATGGAGATGTGTAGTAACCCAATTGGGTGTGGGAGCACTCGTTATTCCGAAGGTTCGTTATTCAGATCGTTACGCGGCAAATGCTCGGATTAACGATCCCTTTTCCGTTTACGGACTAATGAGCATCAAGGTATAGGCAATTTACGTGATTCGGAATTAGGAACCTTTGGAACAATGAACCTTCCGAATAAACGAACCTTCGGAATATCGTACTGTACCCTTGGGTGTTAAGGCCTGCTAATAAAAGGGTTGGATATATATTAATCTAGATCACTCCTGCTGCGTGTTATTGGTCCTTCTGGGAATCTCCCTTCTTTGAGGGCTTAGCTCCCTTTAAAATATATGTCTTGATGAAGAAATCAATGAATAACAGACATATACTTCCATAACCGAAAGAGCCAACGGTGACAGCAAACAGATCTAAGTGACACGGACCACCTCCGTAGAAATAGATCCAGGCGGCGTAGAACTGAACGTACGTTCCCACCGCGAGCTGTATGATCTGAATGGTAGTCAGCATCATGGCCAGTTGTTTGGGTACTTTGATCCCGACGATGCGCGCCACGTAGTAAGCGTACATCAGGGAGTGGATGTGGACATTCATGAGGGCCGAGATGAAGAGGGTGGGGTTGCCGTGGGCGAAGGTGTGGAACCCGACAAGGAAGGTCAGGATGTGATGGAGCCAGTGGAGGAGGATCAGCTTGGACTTTCGCAGGACGATGAAGACGGTATCGCCGTACTCAAACACCTTGCTCACGGCGAACAGGAAGAGCCAGAAAGCTGAGTGCTGGCCGGGGACGTAGAAGTCTGCACCACAGACCAAGGAGTGCCATGTGTCGACCGTAGATATCAAATTGTAGGCGGCAATCGTGAGCCTCCAAGCGGAGATAATGCTGAATACCGTCAGGGCAGCATTCCATAGCAACAGCGGAGTACGTAGCTCAAGTCTTGGTTGGTTTTCCATGAGTTTAGGCCCTCTGAAGATCATAGCCAGGTAAAGAGTTGTGCAGGCTACCCACAGATACACCCCCTCTCGTCCCATCCACTGTTGCCATGGCAATGGATTAAAGTTCTCTTCGATTGCCCAGGTGGCTGTTAACTGCTCTTTCAGATTCATTCTCGATGGTGTCTGCAATATCAAAGGAAAATATTAAGTGTTCATAGAGTTTATCTTACTTTCTTGCAATCATCTGGTAAAATGTAACATTAAACTTAGCCTAAGTATTGACTAACAATCGTGCGAGCATATACCGGCACCAAGGTCAATCTTACTGTGATTGATATAACACAGCACACTTGATTTGTAAGATTGTAAAATGAGAATTGTCTGATATGAAAAATTGCTCATCAATTTCAACACAAGACCTGCAGCATTATTGAATCACAAGAATTCCAAACTTGAATTAGTGGCTTAAATGAAGCATGAAAGAGCTGGAAGCTAACTTTTCAGAATCACATTTATAGCTAGATTTTAAATTGACTTTTGGACAAGCAGTGCACCAATGACCACCAGCTACAAACTCCAATGGCCGTGTGTACAAAGTAAGGCAGAACGGGCCAAACATTGAAATAACCATAATTATTTAATTTGCAAAAATAAAATGGAATCACTTTTGCAGGTCGTCTTCCTTGAAGTAATTCAAATATGATTCGCAAATTAAAATGAAATATACAATCTTTTACTCACAATTCTAGGTAGTTTTGCGAATCACGTTTCACGACTCCTCAACTTTCTAATCTGTAGCAAAAACGGTGAATAATTTCATTCAATTTGGATAAACGCTGTGCCCACTGCGAATTTGTTTTCGTATATGCTAATAAAGCTCATTTTACGGACCAGCACAGCGAAGAGTGCTTGGGCCGAGGAGGCTACTCGGAACGTAAAATCTTCGATTTGTGCGTAATTACTTGGTAAGTTGCCACAATTTCCACTTCTTATTAAGTATTTCGTTTTATTTGTCTTTTAGCTGGCATTAAAAATGTCATGAAGAATCGATCTTTCTAATTTACTTTGATTCCGCTGTCACACAATAAAAATACCAGAGATTTTGTACCACACATGGTAGTTCTAGTAGATAAATAGATAAAGCACAGCTAGGCCTAGGGAATCAAATTTTGAATGATGTGGGCGCAGTTTGAAATTTAGCATAGCCTACCTAGAATAACGTAGTTGCATGTGCAGCATTAATGAAGTACCTAGCTCACTTGTGCGATAGTATTTCAGTGGATCAATTTGTTTTGCCATTAACTGGTCGCAAATCGGCTAAACTGTCCTACTTGATGCCACATCTTGACATGCATGATTGATGTTGAATATACGACCACATTGGCATTGCATTCAGACATCATTCATAGCAAGCAGCACCGCACTCCCGAGCGCGGTCCACGGCCCAGGCACGGCGCCTCGACGCTCCGGGTACCGTAATACCACCAAACATCTACAGGCAACGTCTAAATCCGCGTCTTGAACCTTGAACCTTGAAGAATTAATCCCTTAAGCAGCTCTTCCAAGCTAAACTGGGATGGGATGTGCTGTGACAGTAGGTGATGGTGCAGGCAATTTTGGGGATTCTATTTACAATAAAAATTGTGAAGTGCAAGTAAAATCATGCTCCCAGGGTTTACAGCATCCTGGAACCTACAGGAGGTTCTAGCCCTCTGATGACAGGAAGGGCAGCCTCCTGGAAGACAGCAACCGATGGGGCAGTAACCGCTGTAGCTGGTAGATGGTTCCAGATGCGAATAGTGCGGGGATAATATGAGAATTTGTATGAATCAATCGTTAATGCTTCAGGTACAGAAAGTTTGAGTATGTAATCCCTTCTACTGATGTATGGAGCTTGGGTTATGAAGTGAGGAAGCTGGATATTAACAAGTTGATGGTGTATTCGATAGAGCATGGTGCTTTGTGCGAGGAGGCGACGTGTGTGCAGCTGGTCCCATCCCAGCATTGAGACAAGTCCTGAGGCTGTTAAAGTGGATTTCCTATAGTCGCGGGTGACAAAGCGAGCAGCGGTCTTCTGTACCCTTTCCAGGCTTGCAGCCATTGTAGAAGTGTGGGGATTCCAGGCTTCAGCCCCATACTCAAGCTGTGGTCGTACCAGGGCCATATATGCAGTTGATTTGGCCCTTTGAGAACAAGGTGAGAGAGTTCTCCTCAGCAACCCAAGGGTCTTGCTGGCCTTGTTGACAATAAGTTGACAGTGTGTATTCCATCGGAGGTCTTTGGAAATGGTGACTCCGAGGTACTTGTATTGGTCGACCTTCGCTATTACCTCATTGGAGAGCCTGTAGCTGTGTTGTATGGGAGCTCGCTTCCTAGTAATAGTGAGGGAAGCACACTTTTTGACATTAAATGCCATAAGCCACTTTGCTGAGCCACGTCTCTTTAATAAGCCACGTCTCTTTCTCGACGTCAATTTGTGTATTCAGTTAGCAACCTAAACTGATCTCAACATAATAAAAACATCTCAAAGTACATTTATAAAATAAGTGTCATTGTGTAATACTTACATTTTGAACGTTCAGCTGTCAAATGGGATCACGCCCACGGACCTACCGATGATTCGTAGTGCCGAACTTGCTTCACAAATCTTGGTTGCATAATATATAACCCTACAGAGCCCTGTAGGGTTACATAATATACAACACATGTAGTCTGCTACATCAGACTTCTTGCATGTTCGTAGTGATGGCGCTCTTCAATATCGAGAGTACCTGCATCCTGTGGAAGCTATCTGTGGAAGGTATCGGAAGACACTCGGTTCAATATGAAACTACAGTGATTGCATGAATGAGAAGCAGAAAATAATATGTTTCTGTTTTGAAAATACCAGTTAAATAAAATCATAACCGACAAAATGGCCGAAATGAATAATATAAAATAGGTGCTACAAAAAGATATAGAGTTTTGGCAGCGAACTTTGGGTTTCTTATTTGAGATATAAATATTTTGATATTTTGAGAAAGTCGATACATGTTACATTTTCCAAAAAAAGAGTATACATTATGAGAAAGTAGCTTGCACGTGACGTCACAAAATCAAATTTTAAACTATCGTAACTGTTTTCATCTTCGACGGATTTGTATGGAACCTTCATTTATATGTTTCTTTCATGTTTCTACTTATATCAAAACCAACTTAATTTTAGGGTGTACTATCCCTGTAACAAATACAATGTAGAATCATTTTTCGGAATAACTAGCCTTTTTTTCATTTTCGGAGATTCGAACCTTAGGAATAAGGAACCTTCTAAATAACAAGCTTTCGGTATAGCAAATTCTAACCGAGCAACTCCCTCACTCCCCCCCCCCCCCCATCCCCACTCAAATCATTGACACTGTACAAATAAAACTTGTTTCCAAGAAACTTTTATTTCTTTCATTGAAACTGTAATTTCTTTAAAAAAAATAAGACGTTGGACGAGAAATAATGCCCTTCATGCACAATCATTTCATTCCTTTGTATGCGCCCCCTTCTTTTTCTTTTCTTTATGTACACATACACACACATCTATCTTGACTTTTTATGTAATGCAATAAGAAACACGTACTAGGTTACATTCAGAGAGGGAGACGAATATTTAACTTTCATATACTACAGACCTCTTAACAATGAACTCTTTTAATATTTTGCAGTAACAGTTTCTTAATACTTTTCAAACACTTTGTTTTTAGATAAATTAGACAAATATTCAACTTAATACACAGCAAAATTACAGTAAAGAAGTAAGACACTTTGCAATTGTTTGTAAAACACAGCAATCCTGTTTTTAAGTTTTATATAATTTCTATAAATAATGTTTGATTACAATAATTGAGCTAAAATGCGAGAAATCAGGGATGACACATATCAGGGGCCCGTATCACAAAGAAGTACGATCGATAGTACGATCGATAGATCAATCGTAGGACTGATCGAAAGATCGTATGATGGGATATCCATCGTAAATCACATAGACAATACGCTCGATATCAATCGTAACTTGCAATTCATATTGATTGAACAGCTTGTGTGGATCTACCGTTTAACTATACGATTGATTGCAAAACATGCATACACTTGGACTTGTGCGCAGTAACGGTTTGTGATACGGTGAGTTGCAATAGATAGCAACTTGACAATCAATCGCAAAGTTGCTATAGATAGCAGCCGACTCGTTGTGATATGGGGCCTGGGGAGGTTCTGGAGTAATTAATGAGTGATTAAATCACAAATCCTCAAAATGTTCGGCCCGAACATTTTGAGGATTTAATCATTAATCATTAATTACTCCAAATGCGGATCATTTGAGGGCAAATAACTTTCAACAAGCTTCTAAAATAGACAATACATGAATTTAAGACCATTGGCAAGAAGATTGCTAACAATTACATTTTGAAGGCTTTTTTACCTTCCCAGTACAGTATATGCCCTTTGAGGGCGGCACCCTACTGAGGAGCTCATGACCTTGAAGATAAGTTGGTTTCAATAAGAAACATGAAAGAAACATGTAAGTGAAGCTTTGACGAAAATGCGTCAAAGCATAAGAAAGTTATGATATTTCGAAATTTCAATTTTGTGATGCCACGTGCGAGATGCTCTTCCTTATGTTGTGTACATTTTTTTTGTTGAAAATGTCCAAAAATTGTTCAAAAGGATATACATAATTTTACCTATGCATTTGATTTATCGTTAGAAACACATTTTACACCCAACTTCTATGAAAGAAAAAAATCCTTCTTCTAAAATAGAAAAAGCGCAATTTATGGAATCATACAGAACACAATATATGGGAGAGTACCTCGCACGTGACGTCACAAAAGTGAAAAATCAAAAGATCCAGAGTGTATTCCACCAATTCAAACGGAATCACGAGGTACAGGTGGATGTCATAAGCCGTTTAGGAAGAAGTTGTGAACATAAGGTCATGGCGAAAACGCTTAAGTCAGTTGGTAGTCTGAAAACTGGCGCAAAAGTCAAAATCAAGACCAAAGGGGCCTAGACCAATCGTGGTTATGGGTCTTAGGTACAGTTATTTTTGTCAACACTGTATCAAAACTAAATTTCGTTTTCAGAATACCACCCAAAGGCATAAAAGGGAAGTTGTAGTAGTAATGATTATTTTAAGAAGCGATATCAAACCGTCAAATGTATCGGATTATGGTCTGATAAATGTACAGGCTCGTCTTACTGTAACAAAATAATATGTTTCCCCCAGAAAAGATTGGAGAGATTAGGTCCTTTTTGTACCACACAAATAAAAAGTAGCAGCAGCGACCGAACAGCATAATTAGACACACATGGAAGGGGAACCCACTCAATGTATACATTTCAGGAAGTTTGGTTAAATGTAGTTTCATAGTGTATCCCTTTTGTAGATAAAATCAAATGCAAGACCACTGTATGAACCGCAAATGCGCTATATAGATCTAGTGTGTAAAATATGAAAGTCATAATAGTGACACATGATTCAAGTACAGAATGAAAAACGCCAAGTGTATTCATGTAATTTTAAGTGTTTCTACATTTTCTACAACTTTCTGGCACAATATTTGCAAGAAATCTCCTGTTCGCAGCACAATCAATTAACCCGCTGAGATTGTTCAAACTAATTTTGTAAGTACAAAGGTCTACAGGTACTAAGACTAAGTTCTTAAAGGGGTAGTTCACCCTGAAATCAGTTTGGTTTCAATGAAAGGAGACAAATGAAAGAAACATATTAGTGAAGGTTTGATGAAAATCGGTCAAAGGAAAAGAAAGTTATTTCATTTTTAAGTTTTGATTTTGTGACGTCACGTGCGAGCTGCTCTCCCATATGTTATGTACAATTTTTTCTCGAAAATGTGCATTTTCTCAAACAGGTATGCATCCTTTTCCTTGTGCATTTGATACATCATTAGAAATACATTCTTACAGACATACCTGTACGAAAAAAATCATTCTGTTATCAACAAAAGAAAAAGAGCAATTTGTGTAATTATATTGTACACGTGACGTCACAAAATAAAATTTTTAAAATCAAATAGCTTTCTTTTCCTTCGACCGATTTTCATCAAACCTTCGCTAATGTGTTTCTTTCATGTGTCTCCTTTTTTTAAACAAAAATAATTTCAGGGTGAACTATCCCTTTAATTTTTCTTCATAACAATATCTTAGTAGAATATTTGCAAGAAATCTCCTGTTTACAGCACAATTAATGACCCACTGATATTATTGAAACTTAATGTGTAAGTACGAAGGTCTAAAGGTGCTAGATTATGTTCTTAAATAGTGTTTCCTTCTGTAAACTACGTCATTCTATTTCAGGCAGGCAAAATAAATACCACATTTCCACTACCTTCCTGCCATGTTGCTGGTTAAGTTGCCGAATTGAATGTATTAACATCATCATGAGCTCACATAATACTGATTTACAATATATTTGTAGCCTATATGTATATATAATACAATTTCCATCATTGGTTGACATCATGGTTTACATAGTTTTACAACCTTCATATTCATTGGCATTGAATCAATGCAGCGATGATGTATTTCAGAATAAAATATAGCACACCCATGTAAGTACCTTCAATGACATAACATCTCTCTCATCAACAATTTGTTTTATATAATATTCTTATGATAATCTGTGATTTCCTCACTGTTTACTTTCATTTAGCCTAGTTACTAGGCTGAGGAGTGCATGATCACACCCGAGTTTGTTAACAATTTTGTCTGCTAATACAGACTAGGTCCTAATCCCTTTGACTGCCCTGCATGGAAGATGAAGAGGAAGATGAAGAGGAAGAGGAAGAGAAAGAGGAAGAGGAAGAGGAAGAGGAAGAGGAAGAGAAAGAGAAAGAGGAAGAGGAAGAGGAAGAGGAAGAGGAAGAGGAAGAGGGTCTTTTCCGAGGAAGAGCATCCATGTTACTAGGCTAACTCTCATTATGTCTTATGAGTTCAAATTGGCTTTCCTTTTCTAAAGACTCAAAATCACTATTTACAACACACAGAGTAGCATGAACACAAACATGACGGCCACTGCGAATTTCAGAAAGTCAGGTTGGTGTTTCATGACACCTGCAGCTCCGGCTTTTTTGGCCAGCCGGGTTTGGGTAGGGGCGGTGGTGTTGTGTGGCGCACTAAAGATGGCATCGCGGGCCCGGGCCCAGGCGTGGGGCCCTACCAGACGGTAGAAGTACGGGTAGTTGGGCCCGAAGTAGAAGCGGAAGGCGAGGGCGGGGTCAGTTTTCACTAGCTCCCATGTATCCGGTAGGCAACCGATCTTTCCCGCTATTTGGTCGGAGTACGGCGTAGGTGGAAACTGGGGACGAAAATATGCACAAAGAGGTTGGATAAATTAATGATATTCCATTCCGTGAGCGGAAACTTATGAATTTTGGGAACATCATTTTACCGATACATTGTGTCAAGTATGGATGTGGCTGTTGACAATTTGATTTTCTGGATGTGTCCATAAACACATGTCTGAAAGGGACCATCAAACATGGTGCAATGCTGACGTCTGAATGTGACTGTGGATGTTTTTGATCGGTACCTGTCTGAATGTTACGATGTAAATGTTTGAATGTTAATAATCCGTGTATGCACTGTACCAGCGGAATCTCACTAAATAGACGTCTAAACGTGATTCTTGACGCCCTTACCAGTTCAATGAACATACATGAGTGTGACTATCATGGAATCTATATGTGACCATACTTCTGATTCATGCTTGTCACATGTCTGAATGTGACTATAGACGGTCAGGGTACAGCTACAGCTACGGCACCGAAGACGACACAATCCGATCAGTCGTACGACTCTGGTACTAGTTGCATCGCGGGACCGCTCATTGCATTTGTACGAGAAGATGACGTCATAATTGTATTATTTCCAGTAGCAGCCCCACCATTACAGAATCAAGTCAAAATCATGTCGTATGCTGTGGCCTTAGGGACACCACTTACAAATACCGAACGATGCTTACTACAATCTTGTGCTTGCCAAAGAGCCTGTAGGCGAAGTTCCTCCTCCTCGCCACATCCTCTAGCATGTCCCTCGGCCCAGGCAGGGAGATGAGACCCTTGAAGACCCGTACAGCCATGCGGGCCTGCAGCTCGAACACGGGTCCATTTGCCCCCACAGCGTTGATCAGCCCGATAGCTGCGAATGTCTGGCGGGCTAGGTGAGGAGAGAAGACGTGAAGGTACAGCTCCAGATCCGCATACGACTCTAGTATATCAAAAGAACAAAAATAGAGAAACGGAACCTCCGATCGAAATTAACCAGAATTCCACGATAAAAAAAAGAGGGGGGGGGGGGGGGGCGTGGCAACTCGCATAAGATAAGTGTTTTATTCCGATGTATCAGGTTTACTCGGTCCATCGGACCTTCGTTGTATAGGACCCTCGTTCTGTTTGACCTTTTCAATATGTAAGTGTTCATTGGCACTAAACTGCGGTTTCCCCAGTGGCAGAATCACGTCCACCAGAGCGGTGCCGATATCAACACTCTATCGATATTCAGTATATCGGACCCTCCGGTCCCCAGACCACAATGTGACCACCACCTATCCACTGTACGTACAGCACTTTCATGAGATTAATATCACAAACCTTTCAGAATGGACCTGTCGATGAACGGAAATCGGAAGTAGTAGCCAGTGGCAAAGAAAACGGCGTCTACGTGCTCGATCACCGTTCCGTCGACGAACACGACTCCAGTCTCCGTGAAGCGCTCGATGTTGGGCTTGGCCTGCATTGCACCGCACCAAATGCGGACCTGCATGGTTAGGTGAAAATGTGACAGTTGAAATAATGGAGACGTCTCAACTAATCATACGTACCATGTCACATGTATCTATGAAGAGACATAGTGTCACCGCGTTTATGTCAGTGTTACAATCCCGGCTTTTAACCTCATCAGTGCCACAAGTGTGTGAGTGAGTAATATGTTCAAGGACTTGGCATGTCTTGGTCGTATTGAAAGGGTTAATAGTATAAGCAAGGAGGTTATTAGTATAGTGGTGTATATAACCCAAGCCAAGGCCGCCCTTATCCTAGTCTAGGTTCAAGACGTATTTTATCAGCCCGAATTCGTACACACTGCGAGCGATGGAACGATTCGAGTGATCGCGCGATTGCCACGAATTGCCAGCCCGGAGAAAATACTGGCAATTCTAGGTGATAGCGCGATCACTCGAATCGTTGCGCTGAGTTCCGTCGCGCGCTGTGTGCACGAATTCGGGCTGATAAAATACGTCTAGGCCCTTGATTACCCTTACCCCAATCTCGTCGTTCACCATCACGCTCGTGGTGGTAAACAGGGGCCGTTCAGACTGGAGTCCCAAGCTCTGCATGTCCATGCGGTCACGCAGGAAGCGCTGCATCACCTTCCGCCACAGGGGCAGCGGCATGAGGGTCCGACCGCGCCACCGCTGGTTGAGGTAGGAGTCCAGAGGGATGCCGCCCGGGGCCTGGCGGGGTATCACGACGACGCCACTTCGAGTGGAGAGGTAGGTCTGTGAGGGGTCAGAAACATATCACCCATCTAAATGCTATGCTATCATCAAGACATGTGTTGCAAACCATTGGGTATTTCCAGGCCTGGTAATGTGAATTACTGTGCATGCATGGCCTCGCGAGTCGTGATGTTATCATGGCGATACCATCATCTACGCTCCTAAACCGCGTCAGAGCGCTCCAGACCAGTCCTGGCTGATATCGTGTACACGACCAAACAAACGAAGACTAGTGGTCTAATTAGGCGTCCTCGGAAGTGTGTCTCGGGACTGGTTCCGCAGACCATCCCGCGATATTATATTTGGCCGCAAAGGCATGTAACTTAGCGTGTCGACTGTTTTTTTTTTTGACGATCTAGATAGTATAATGGGCTCACACTAGGTGTTAAAAAATGTTGATGACACTTTTGAAAAATAATCAAAAATAAGTTTTATCTCGAATCAAGCTGACATTGACACAACATAAAGTCAAGGGAAGTCATTTTTTTAAAGACTTTCTTATCCTTTGATGGATTTTCGTAAAGCCTTCACTAATATGTTTCTTTCATGTTTCTGCTTTTATTGAAACCAACTTATTTTCCGGGTGAACTATCCCGTTAATTTTTCTCAGGGCGGGGCCTTCGTTGTTGTCGCGAAATACCTTTGTCCGGAGCAGACAACTTCATGCACACAAATGAATTACGGCACGTCATGCCGGTAATATACCATTTACATGATTAAGAGCTATTATGGTCGTGATGGTATATAGTAGATTTCCCATTGTGAAGTCTACGGACTGGATGATTTGTCGAAATGTTCTGGGACCCGTATCACAAAAATCTATTAATCTGCAATCAATTGCAAAGTTGAAATATATTGCAACTGCATACGTCACAAAACCATCATTGCTATCTATCGTAAGTTCAAGCCAATGTATAATTTTGCAATCAGTCGTATTATCATGATCATAGTCAAGATTGATCCATACACGCTGTACAATCAGTATCCAATTTACGGTCGATGCCTATTACTACTTCTTTATAACAAAGATTGACGATTAAAACAATTGTGAGGGCAATCGTAACTATTTACGGCCCTTTGATTAGGCGGCTCACCATCTTTGTGTGTCTGCTGCAGTCGACTGCTACATCTCCCGCAGAATGAGAGGCACCTGGGACAGGATGTGACGTAGAAAGTGAGATCATGTCACATGATATTATGTCAGGTGGATCATGTCACGTGATAACCGTCAATTCAATTCAATTCAATGAAACCATTTTCTTTCGGTTCAAGAAATGGTTATATAAAATAAGCATTGCCTTCTGAAGTTCTACAGGGTGTCTCATATATTTTGAGGCAATTTCTTAGAAATGAATGAATTGAAGTACATGATTACAGTGTTGTGGATGTAAATTGCATGATATCAATGATTGAATACCCGCTATGTGAACACCGTTTTCCCAGACTAGAACGATTGATTTTCGTGTGTTGTATTTCCGCTATATATGCAAATATGTGATTTGTGTTTTCTAACCAAAACTAAACGTAGGAAATTAAAATATTACAATGAATCAAATGTTAACGAAAACCCAAAGAAGGAGCTGAGAAATATTGTGTTTTGTGCTCACGTTATAAGGTCGTAGGAATTGCAAGAAAATATTCATTTTTGCTTGAAAGATTTTTAAGTAAAAAGGAGAGAAGAGAGAGAGAGAAAGAGAGAGAGTGAGAGAGAGAGAGGGAGAGAAAGAGAGAGAGAGAGAGAGAGAGAGAGAGAGCTAGAGAGAAAGAGAAAGAGCAACTGTTTGTCGATACGGCAAAATCATGCAAATTATCCAAATCACAAATCCAAATTATCAATTTATTCATGGTTCCTATTCTTCCATGCTCGTATGAATTATTTAATTTGACCATCTCAGTCTAAGTTCAGCAAACTTATGTTGTAAAGTACTCAATGACGTCACCCTTTGGTATTGAAAGGGCTATCAGCTTTGTTCATCGTTAATTTTCAATATCCATTCATCTTATATGTCCTAAATCAGTTAATCAATTAAAACAATTTAAAGATTAAAGTCCACCACAGACGACACGATTCGAATAGTCGTAGGATTCTGCGACTGGCTCAATCGCAAGACCCGCGGGGTGTTTCACCAGGGCTGTTCGTAAGTTACGAACGACTGGTGATCCCTTCTTGTGCTAAATCAGATTCTCAATGAACAAAGTGTGGTATCGTATTTAGCACAAAAAGGGACCACCAGTCGTTCTTGAAGTCGTTCGTAACTTACGAACAGCTTGTTGAAACACCCCCGGTCATTTTATTTTGCAACAAGGTGACGTCATATTTCTAGTCGTAAGCCCTGACTGCAAAATCGTGATAAAATCGTGTCGTCTGTGGCGGGCCTAAGCGTCTTTCTTTGTACTAGGTGTTTAAACAAACTTTTGAAAAATAATTACAAATCAGTTTCAACTTACATCAAGCTGAAATTGACACATCATAAAATCAAGGGATGTCATTTTTAAGGCAAATTTTGTGCAATTTCATCAATTACTTTTCTTGTAGTAATCCTTGGAATATTTCATGAGATTTTCACTTTTGGACAAATTTGGACCTCTAAATTTGCTTTCAGCCAGAACTTACCCACGGCGATCACTGTCTTGCCGGCGAACGGGGTGCCATTTTTGAAGTCGCAACTGTGAAGGATTTGACCTTTGAACTCTGACATGCCTGGAACATCAGGGATGAATCTCTCGGTGTGTAGCCCCGAGCAGACCATGAGGGCGTCGTACACCTCTGTCACGGGGTCGCTGCCTTTAGTCTGGCTGGTGATCCGCCATTGTCCTTGGTTAGGAGAGATCCATGGTACACGGAATCATAGGAAACAGCTAACCCGGCTTTACATAGCCAAGTTACTAGGCTGAGAAGAGCATGGTCACAACAAAGTCTGTTAACAACTATGTCTGGTAATATAGACTACCCCCCTGATCCCTCTGACTGCCCTGTATCCTCTTTTTCGAGCGGGCAAGAACATCCATGATAGTCAGGGATTAGGGCCTAGTCTGTATTACCAGACATAGTTGTTAACAGACTCGGCTGTGACCATGCACTCCTCAGCCTCGTAACTAGGTTAAGCTTTACGTAGAGTTGCGTAGCGCAACGTAGTGTTGCTTACATTTGCGTAACCTAGGGATATATTCGACTTTCTCATTCTTGATCCCTGTTGGACAACTGCTAGATTCTACCACAGGACTTTGAATCGCTACTGAGCTAATTCAACTGTGCTTTACGAAAATGTATTATTTAACAATGCCAAAAAGGACACACTTAGTAACCATGGTAACATACCCGTTTCATCAAAATCCTCCGTCTTCTCTGCCTGTAGGACGGTCGTGTTATATCTGATGCACTTGTCTACCGCGAAGTGTTGGGCGTATTTGCGGCAGTAGTCGACGACGTCCTTCCACCGGAGGTACGGGGGGAGAGCGGCGTCGAACGGGAAATCGCTGAAGCACATCATCTCCTTGCTGGAGTTGGTGATCAGGCAGTCGTACATCAAGTTTGTAGCGTCCTGCCCGGGCAGCTTCTCATCTCGCGTGACCCATACCCCTCCTGTAGCAAAGTGCAATGTGAATCAAAGATCCTACATTTTCGAAAAAAAAATGTACACAACATATGGGAGGGCACCTTGCACGTGACGTCACAAGATCAAAACTTTAAAAGATTCATAACTTTCTTATCCTTTGACGGACTTTCATTAAACCTTCACTAATATGTTTCATTCATGCTTATGCTTTTATTGAAAGCAACTTAATTTCAGGGTGAACTATCCCTTTAACTTAAACCGCATATACTAATCTTAAGGGGCGCAAAATAAATCATATCATGCTGAGACAAAATCATTATTTTTCATCACAGAATCACAATAGTGGGTGATTTCAATTATTCGCTGAAATCATTATGTAGACAAGCTCAATAAACCACAGTGATTCCAAGGACAGACAATATGAAATTAAGCGCATTTCTTAATTTTTTAAATATTTTTTTAGTGCTATGTTTCATCGTTATTTCCATAATGTTTTTATGATATCCAACCCCTAAAAAATGTAATTACAAATGAGAACAACTCTTTCATGTTAACATCACGCTGATAAGTTGTTCTTTGGAGTTATTCTGAGCTAGAGAGCGTGCTAAAACACTTCACTGGCGGTTTCACGGAAAACATGATGCGATTTAGTGGAATTAGAGTGCATCAACGAAATGCTTTCGTCCGCTAATGTAGTGCTATATGGCCCCAAAGGTTGAGCAGCCTAGGTCTAAATTTGTTCAAACTTGAAAATGTCATTGAATAAAAACAAGGTCAAACTCTGGGAGCGACGTTGCCTTTTGTTCCTTACAGCGAGGTATTACATTTGCATTTCTATACGGCGGTTACTATGGTTACCTACATGCCTAGCTCTTTGACAGTCCCTCTCTCTCAGGTCAATGCTCGCAAACTTACCAGCTAGTAACATTCACATTCGAGAGTTTTAGATCGACACGACGTGAAAAGGTGTGAGTTTTGGCGTGAACAATGATTGGGTGTTCCTGCCACGGTTTGTGTGCCACATGTGTAGCTTTTCACCAAGAATTCACGCAAATCCCGTAGAGAAGACATTATACTTATAGCAGGTGTATAGTCTGGCACGTAACGGGGATTGATAAGAACGCGCCCACGTCCATGTCAGGTCGACCTAAAACTCTCTTCATAGCAAAATAGAGGATGATAGTACTCGAGTGAATGCAGTGGCTTACCGCATTGGTCGCTCCTCTCAAAGCACACGGGTTCGAGTCCCTCCTCGAGACATGTCTTAGCCGAAGCCAGGCCGCTGAAACCAGCCCCAATCACCGCCACTCGCTTCATGATGAATGAGGGAATCTCGTTCCCGTGAGAACGCGAACCACACACAGCCTGAGTACCGGACCTCTAGTCTGGCTCAATGACAGCAACATGAAATGGAGCGGAAACTGTCGTAGCAGTAGGTGCACACGCTGTAGCACTAGTAGTGGTCGTACAAGTACGAGAAGTAGTTCATGTAGTAGTAACCGTAGTGATATTAGAAGAAGAAGAAGAAGAAGAAGAAGAAGAAGAAGAAGAAGAAGAAGAAGAAGAAGAAGAAGAAGAAGAAGAAGAAGAAGAAGAAAGATTACTACTAGTAGTAGTAGAAGTCGTAGAAGTAACAGTTGTAGAAATAGCAGTAATAGTCGAAGTAGTAGAAGTAGTAGTAGTAGTAGTAGTTGTTGTAGAAGTAGTAGGAATAGCAGCAATATAAATGGTAGTAGTAGTAGTACTAGTAGTACTAGTACATGAAATAGTAGTAGCAGCAGCCGCGACAGTAGTAGGACCAGTGGAAATGATAAAAGTCGTGGTATTGATATTAACGACAGCAGTGATGAGCTGCGTAAGATGACTCCTTCTCAACTCAAACAAATGTTCCGTAAAAGTATTTTCGGAGGCTGATCGTCGAAATAATGATCGAAAACAGATGATGACAGCTTGGGCTGTGTCATAACGCTGACAACGAGGCGGAATATCTATGTGGATATGGTGGAATTGCGCGGGACTTCCCCCATCAAAGTAATGGTCAGCGACAGACGGCAGAGCAAAGTGCAAGAAAAAAAACCCACCGTCTCTCTTTTCTTGCTTTTACTTTCGCTCTCGTGCCTGATCGTGCGAGGAGGAAATGAGTGGTTACACTCTTTTTTGTTGCTCGTTACAAGAAATGAATAATGGACGTTACCATGGTTACAGTGCATGGTTTACGCGGTTTAGGGTTTAGGGTAGACTGAAAGACTCCACAATTAAACAATCTAAACACACAAAAAAGTAAGCCCCCCCCTATCGTAGAGATTTTGGGCAAAATAATTTGGCAGGATTGTTTCTCAAAATATTGACTAACTAATGTGTGAAAATCACATTAATCCAATTAGTCACGCATGATTGGGCAAATTTTAAAGGCAAAAATGTCACTTTTCAAAAGTCACAAGGGTAATTGTTCATGCCGTTTTAACAATACATTTTGGCACTTCTTGTCCGATTTTTAAAGTGTTTTCACTCAACCATGACACGAAAATTACTTCTTATATTTACATAACAGGTCATGTTACATCTTTGTCAAAATATCCTGAATTAAATTTTTCACCAAAATAAGTTTTTTTTTTTTAAAGTGTCAAACTCAAGAGGGATGAGTATTTGGTAAACAGTGCTCACTCAACCAGAACAATGGGTTAAGTGTCGGGATAGGTGTTAGTGCATCGAGGGATGGATGATAAGCATTGAAAGGACATAAAATTATGCACCAGAAATGGAATTCATCAAAAATTTATATGACAGAATCCCTAAATTACCCTTGTGACTTTTGAAAAGTGACATTTTTCCTTTAAAATTTGCCCACTCATGCATGACTAATTGGATTAATGCGATTTTCAAACATAAGTTAGTCAATAAGTTAAGAAACAATCCTTCCAAATTATTTTGCCCAAAATCTCTTCTATAAAAAGTTATGTTATTTTGCTTAGGGGGGGGGGGGGGGGGGGCTTCCTTTTTTGTTGTTTATGTAGAGAAGTGAGGTAGAGGGAGGGAATGAACTTTTATGATTGAATAGTTTTGCGTCGTTCCATATTCCTTGAGATATTTAATCATATTGACACATTTTCTTCAGAATAAAAGATACCGACGAGCGAGTGAATTGTTTTCACGAAAAGCGTAGGTGTAAACTTTCACACTGATTAAATTTTGAGCGGCATACCTATTCGAAAATGTACATGAAAAGTGATGATGCTAAACATGATTCATTGGCGCCGATCCGTCTGCTTAAATCACTTGCGCATAACACCGCGTGTAAATTAAGGGATATCTCATTTTAGTCGGATCCGTTCTGACGCATTTAATGCTTTCCCTTGGGGCTTCAGCGTCTACAACCAATATGGTGATCGGACACCTCGCCTTTACAGGATGTTGCAAACCGTGTGTAAAAAGGATAAAAAAAAAATGTCATGACTATGTGATAGAGATCAGGGAAGGGGCTGGAATTAGAGTCTGGATGTGATTGTATAATGACGAATGAAGCATACCGCTATGGTGTCACGAAGAGTAGTTGAATTCGTATCTTCAGTGTTTTTTTTATATGGTGTCCATTCGTGTTTGTGTTTAGTTAGTGGAAAATTCATATAGTCCTGATAGTGTTGTGTTTATATAAGTTCCCTTAGTTTAGGTAAAACTTCCACAAACAATCTGGTCCGAACAATACATGAATTGTAACATTTAACGATGTCAAAAATAAATGAAATACTGTAAGTTGAAATTGAATAAAAAAAGTCCTTCTTCATAATGTACTTTTACCTCTATTTTTTTTTTATTTATCATAATCCCCCTTTTCCTGATCGGAAATACAAGCAAAAAACTTGTCATCCCACAGACAGGTACGCGAAACACCTTGTCACACTTGTTGCCTACCGTGTCATCATGATAATGATGGGCACTTGTTATCCCCTTTTATGTCCCTCTTCCTCTCTCTCCCCCTCTCTCCCTCTTCTCTCTCTCTCTCCCCCTCTCTCTCTCTCTCTCTCTCTCTCTCTTCCCCACTCTCTCCCTCCCCCACGCCTTCTCCCCCTCCCCCCTCTCTCTCCCTCCCCCTCTCTCCCCCTCCCCTATCTCTCTCCCCTATCTACCCCTCTCTCCCTACCCCCTTTCTTCTTCACTCTCCCTCCCCCCCCCCCCCTCTCTCTCCCCATCTCCCTCCACTCTTCTTTCTCTCCCCCATCGCGCTCTTTCCTTCTACCTCCATTCTTCTCCCTCTCCCTCGGTCACTCCCACAGTCTCTTTCTTTTCTCTCTCTCTCTCTCTCTCTCTCTCTCTCTCTCTCTCTCTCTCTCTCTCTCCCTGTCCTCCCTCTAATAGAAATTGTGTGTTTTTTTGTCTAATACGGCCAAATCACAGGAAGTGAATATGCCGCATATAATGAGATAGTCACTTGTGACACCCTCTGTGAACAAGAGCAAGTTGAAAACCCGGTCAGACCGGTGGCCTGGCACGACACACTTAAAGGGATAAATGGCTCTTTCTCTGTTTTTAATGGCTTTATATAAACTTTCACATCTGAAATGGATTTTTGGGCGGGCCGTCTAAAAATAGGCCCTAGTATATTTGAAGATCTCACACTGACAATGCACCTTTAACATGTTTAATCACCACAATCTGATCGACTTTGTCAGGTGAATGTTCTACGTAGGGATAGTCATATCATTATAAGAGGAAATAACAATAATTGTTTGGTTTCTAGTGAGCTGGGGATAAGCGTATTGAAACTTCAAAACACACAAGACAATGCCAGGGGAATCCCCTTCTCAGACATTGGCAGGATGTAAATTGTGAAATTCACCATACACACTAAAATGTGTGAAATGCCATGATTACTGGAAGCGGTTCGCCGCTGGCACTTTATTGCTAGTTTGCTGCCGTCGCGGCAAAGATTGACGATTGCTCCAGGAATGCCAGGTGGCGATCTAGCTTGGAATACCAAGGCAGAATGTTGCTTCAACAGAGTTTAGAAACCATTCAAAATTCCCGATTTGAAGATTAGAATTCCTTCTTTATAATCCTGCCCCTTTTTACGTCTGAGCTCCTCTTTCTACACTTCTCCCTTATAATTCCACACCCATTTTAGACACTTAACACATACCATGCTTACGTGACTAACGTGTTCACGTGAACACGGATGTGCCTTAGGGGAAAGCAGAAAGTTGTTTCGTTTCAACTTTGTCTGATTATATTTATTTCTTTTTTTACAGGAAACGCACTTCCTCATGAATGCCACGTCATGTCACGGCCAATCCAATTGACACTTCTATGAAAGGATATAAGAGGGCAGAAAGATCACCGCTGGAACGATAACACACAATTTGATTGAGCTCGTATTGTCCATATAAAGGCACTGTATTGGAATACCATGGGGATATACTGCCCTACTCTGACAAAAGGAAGCAAGTAACAAAAGAGACTTTTCTTGTAAATGAGCAAAATGTGTCTGTCACTTGCATTGGCATCAGTGCAACACCACATCATGTTAGATTGAATATCTCGCAGCAAGATGAATATTTCTTGTCCAGATTTTGCCCGTATGTAGGGAATGCTGGGTACAATCTACGAGTAGCAACAGCTCAGATTTGAGTGATTTGTCACTTGCTTATTTTTGTCAGAGAAGGGCAGTATAGCTCTTTGGGAATACCAACCATTTCGAAATTGCGGATTTACGTTGTCATTGACTAACCACTGATGCCATGATAATAAAAACAAAGTTTACATTCTATTTCATTTTGATATGATGCAGATTGTGCAGCATGAAAAATATGGGGTGATGTTCCGCAAGGAACTTGATTTCCAAAACGGTCTCAGCTGTGATAGTTGGCATGGTTGCTATTGTAAAAACAAACTTAAGTAAAATCCTGCTCCAGGCTAATCACAGTCATGAATTATGGGGAACCTTTGTCAAAAACAAAAACTAAAACTTAACTTAACTTAACGAAAACTTAAAGTCAATCATGTCACCTTCTCCACTGATGTCGAAACAAACCTTGATCCATATAACAGCTTTTTACTTGATCCATATATCAAAATGGTTTCTCACCTGTGATAAACATGCAGTCATCTTGTTTGCTCAAGCAAGTTCACCCCGACACCGGTGTCTCCAGTCGCGCCATGTCTATCATCAATAGCTTCGTGAACGACATCTTTGAACGAATTGCAGCTGAAGCATCGCGTCTTAGCCAGTACAATATCACAATCCACAGGAGAAACAGCCAAGAAAAGAGTGAAATTGATGATAAAATCGTCACCAAGCTGAAAGTGAATTATGTTCCATCCAATTATGATTTATCAATCAATTGATTTATTAATTTATTGCTTTATCACACCATTCTTTTACACTAATTAAATACGCGTGGATTATGTTACATACAACTATGATTTATCAATTAATAAATTAATGTATTAGTCTTTTTTAAACAGGATAGTCCCATGATTGGGGCCCTGGAGGCCCAGTGTAGAAATAATACAACAATACATAATAACATAAACATAGATTATACAAAATAATGTTATCAAAAATAAGGCTAGAAACCGAAGTTGGAACAAATAAGGCTTTACACCAAAATGACAACAACATGATGACATGATATGATAATGACATCAGACTCGTATTTGTGTTTGCTAAACGTTATACTGTGTTACGCCGTCACAGCTTCATACATGGTCAAATGTAATAGTATGTTACCTCCAACAGCCTGATACATTGTCATAATACAAAACATCACATTTGTACTCACGATACTACATAACAGTGCTGATCAAGCGCAGTGTACCTACGTAAGGAAAACTACATAGCTTGTAAACATGACTACGGAATAACGGAATAATTGACTTTATGTTGTGTAAATTTCAGCTTGAGTTGAGTTGAAACTGATTTTTAATCATTTTTCAAATGTATCAAATATTTTTTCAACACCTAGTAGTACAGATGTACGTTCAAGTCTCCGTATGTTCTTCTTCCTTTTTTCCAACAGATTGATCACACGATCTTATTACTACGTAGAGTAAAAGTAAAACAAAGATGTTATCAACAACCAACCAATAACCACACGGCATGTACATGTATTTTGTACATATTGGTTCCTCTTACGTCCACCCATTTGAATTATAGACTGTACATTGTACATTGAAACTTATATCAAAGGGCTTCACACCTTACAAACCATTGGCTTTCCGGCGACCCCATGATTTTAATGTTCATGAAAATGTTGTTTTTGAATGAATAAAAGAATTCAATTGATAATATTGAGCATACCCAAAACATACAGTATGCAATGTCGCAATGTCGAACTACGTAAAAGAAACGACATGTATGCCTTTCCCTAATTCTTGTTTATTTCAGGTATCTATGCCCAAAATGGCTCACCAAAAGATAACCTTCCACGTTTCCCTGCTTAACTCTTTCACTGCCAGAATCCACACTTTATGGGAAGTTAATGTAAGCATAGTTAATGTCAGCAAACTTATCTTGTGCGTGTTTCTCTATATGGTCTTATCTTTTCGCTTTAACAAATGTATAACGTAGTAATTTCTTTGAGTCGGGATGTTGGCAGTAGAGTTGGGTCGGCAAGGGTCAGTAGTCATTAAACAATGCTTACAGACAAACCGGCAGAGAGTATATTTCAATTGTAACACTCAATAAGATTCCACTTAAACTTGTTTTTCCCTTCTTATGTACCATGTATACAAATTCTTAAATCATCTGCTCTTCTATAAAAAGTGTGAGCTGGGAGATGTGTCAAAACTCGCATCTCTTGTGTGACCATTTTAATATGTACACAAGCTAATACTTGAGGCTATAGGCAAAATAGAAACTTCATTTTGTCATCATTGACTGTGTCACATGCTTATGATTGATAATAGCATTTCCTGATAATTTCTCTATTTCGGTGTTCAACAGCTACTAGCTGTGACACTATTTTCATTAGCGAGCTGAACTCATAACTCGTCGAGATCGTAAAATGGAAGAAACGACGACACGCTTATTCGTCGTCACTTGAATCGCCATCAGCAGCATCGACGCTCTCATCACTAAGGTCATCGTAATTATCTCCTTCATCATCGTTGTCATGAAACTCGTCACCGTTATCGAATTCTCCGTAAAGCACGCTGTCAAACGACTCTACATGACCGCGTTCGTATTCATCGTCGCTGTCACTGACCATCTGAAACGTAAGAGGATAATAAATTTGAAATATCTGGCTTCGGTTTCTCGATTCTCCCAGGCACTGATGGTCTCTTAGACGTCAGAGTTCAGAGCGAATTCCTTAGGAATACCATGCCATGCAATCAAACTCTCAACAAAATACAAAAACACAACGTAATGTTGGCGATTTCATTTGAAAAGGAACATGCCTTTGGGAAAGGAATGAAAGGAATGAAAATGAACACACGCGTTGACAAAATCCAGCACTGCCAACAGTCTGTCTCACAACATGGTTGTTGCTCTAGGAATATAGAGTACACAATGTTCGATTGTGCTTTTCAATGACTCCCGATAGGTCTGGCACGGTTGTGTACAGGGTTGCCATGGTGACAGCATGCTACTAATGCACCCCGAGACTATCAAAAATCAATCTCATCATAGTGCTCTTCTCTACTTTTAGCACGTCTCAACTATTACTCCAGGGGGCCCGTATCACAAAGAGCTACGATTGATCGTATGATCGGTATATCAATCGTACAACTGATCTATTGATCGTATGATTGATATCGATCATAAAGCTGTATCATAAAGAACCTACGATCAATATTGATTGTAACTTGTGTAAATTGATCGTAACTATACGATTGATTGCAAAATCATGCATAGGGCTTAGACTTGCAATAGATAACAGTGGTGATTTGCAATACGGTGAGTTGTAATGGATAGCAACTTGACAATTGATTTGAAAGTTGCTGTAGATAGCAACTCGATCTTGGAGATACAGGGCCCAGGACTGACTATGACCGCAATTAGGGCCAAAAGTTTTTTTTTTTTAAGTGTTATGAAAGGGGTAAACAACAAGAGAAAAAATCTACAGGAAATAATGTGATATGACTTCGGATCGTATCGTCTGCGGTGGCTTGAACAGAGTACTGCAGATGTAACTCTTACCAAGTCCTCATCGCTAGCCTTGATGATTTCGATGTCGATTTGGCCTTCTTCCTTGATCTCATCCAGGAGGGCGTCTATGACGTCGTCATCATCACACCCTTCGTAGCATCTGTCGAGCCTGGTAATCATATTAACCAATGAGTGACAAAATTGAGGAAGAACAATTACGTTGATGATGATGATGATAACTTTGGTAGTTGTGATAATATATAGTGAAGGTGATTTTGGTGGTGGTGATATTTGTATGTATGTTTTTATCCACATCGTCTTCTTATTCGCCTTTTTCATCATCTTCATATTTTTTTGTTTACTACTATTGTTCCCTTTTTACTTTTTCTTCATTATCCTTTTATAATTTCCCTTTCTTGCTCTTGCATTCCTAAAATCCCCTTGTTATAGTACTTCTCCACGCCCTTCCTTCCACTCTAGTCTATTTTTACCATTGTTTTGGTAATATGTATCCTCCATGGCCCTCAGTGATAGCAATTACATACTCTACGGACATGGTATGATGTAACCAGGACAAAATGTGAAGGTACCCTTAACAATGTTGTCGGCGTAATAAAAGACCATGTTCATCAGTTGTTCATAGTGACAACTGAAGAAGCCACCCTCCAGACACAAAAACTGGAAATGAAAACATTAATATTTTCTTCCCCATCTTTGTCATTTTCTTGTTCTCGAAGACATTAGAAGCAATCGACATCATGGGAGCATACATGTACGGTCCTTTACCTGATCGACTTCAGATACCGATGCCTGCGCACCTTCCCCAGAATAGTCTCTATCTGCGCATCGTCCATGAAGATGCGCGCAATCTCGAGGCGGGCGAGCACGGGCCACGACGCGGCCAGCGCGCGCGCGAGAGGGTCCGACTCAGACAGGCCCGTTCCATTGGGAGATGACGTCATCAAGGCCAGCTTCTGAAGGAGTGGGAACTTCAAAGAGTCGATGACGTCACCGGTAAGCTCATCCCTGAATGTCAATCAAATTTGGCACAGGCCTAGATGAATTCGTCTCTTACATTTTTTTTCTCTCGTTTGCCTTCCAATATCACCCCGTAGCAAAATAGCAAATATGGCAAACGTAGCGAATGTAGCAACATTTTATCACATTTATCAACAATGTAATGTGATTTGACGAGAAAACTCTAAATCTATCATATCTGTAAATCTAAACGTTTCACTGTTGAACCATTATTTTGTAACTCCCGCTGAAACCAAGAGTCACAACTTTTAGTTTTTTTTTCTGAATGTAAACACATGTATAGTATAATCTCTATAGAGTGATAATTTTGATAGGAATTGAATATTTACTTTACACATGTCATCGAAGACACATCCTTGCCGTACCCCTATTTGCACTGGCGTTATATTCATTGCACTTTACATAATGCTTCCTACCTATCATATATATCTCAAACCACCTTTGCCTGCAATAACATGAATAACTGATTCTTCCCGAGTTTGACAAAACGTGCATATATGGGCAATTTACGCAACAACGGTTCTGCACACGATGCAGCCTAATGTATACCTTTACCTGTAGCACTCCAAAGTGACGTCATTGATCATTGGAGTCTTAGCGGCAAAGTTGAGTCGGTTCAGTGCGAGTAGGGACTCGTCATCTATGGTGAGCTTAGTCACGTGACACACTTGCGCAGTAGGCTATAGAGTACAACCAGACAACAGGCATAGGCTAATCATTAATTCCATCAGAGTTATTAGCAAGTCAGGATACATTTTGATCACGGATAGACTTTGTCCGGGTCTGTGATTAGTTCGCAATCAGAGACCCACTTTACCAGACACAGTCATCCTGAAAATAACTGGATCTATCTTCAAATCAAGTTGGTTTCATGAAAAGCAGAAATATGAACGAAAAAAAGTATTGGTGTAGATTCTATGAAAATTCGTCAAAGGATAAGAAAATTATGATTTTTCAAAAAAAAAATTGTGACGTCACGTGCGAGGTTCTCTTCCAAATGTGTACATTTTTTTTGAAAATGTCAATTTTCTTCAAAGGATATGCATAATTTTTATTTGTACACGTTTTGACATAAATACCTCTTCGCAGTAAAAAAAAAAAAATCCTTCATCAAAAACAGAAACAGTGCAATACATGTAATCAATTACCACACAACATAATGGGAGAGCACCTCGCACGTGGCGTTACAAAATTGAAATTTCAAAAGATCATAACTTTTTTGTATCCTTTGACGGATTTTCGTCACCCCTTTACTATTATGTTTCTATTATATTTCTGCTTTTATTAAAACCAACTTGACGTTAGGATAGACCACCCCTTTAACTTCATTGAGACTGAAGTTTCCACGTAAAATGCTACCTATTTTTTTATTGCCAATAATGCAGTTGTAATGAGAAAAAGATTAGAGAAAAAGATGGTCATGTGATACGAGTTTTCATTGCCCATGATATGGATAAAAAATATGTTTTCTACCAGCATAGTTTAAACATGAATGCAATTGGAACACACACACAAACACACTCACACACACACACACACACACACACAAACGCACATAGACTATATCTACATATATATGCATATGCAAAAAATAAAATGATAAACTCGCAGGAGAAGAATATTATACTCAACATTTCGTCCACAAGATTCATATTGTTTTCGATATTATTGATTGAAATAGAAGTCAATGAATTTCCAGATCGATTTTATTACTAAAATCGCTCCTTAAATCAAATTTTATCCTAGGTGATGAAAAAAAAGCTGTTGAGTAACAAAAACGCGGAAGAAATGAATAATATAGCCCACCTGTTTCATGAGTACGTCAACTTGATCAGAGCCATCAACCCTTATGTTGTGTAAAGAGAGCTCGCGGATAGAGGGCGCTGTGACAAATGCATCAAGTGCCCGACTGTTCACATACATTCGACGAATGGAAATTGTCTTCAGCTGTACATCAACAAAAAGGGGGAAATCTGAAATTAAGCCCTATGCTTGCCCTTTGCTTTGATTCGTGTTTTATTCTTTGATCTTTCTACTTGATCAAAATCATCTTTTTTATTGAGCTTTTCGCTATCTGAGCTCGATTGTGAAACACACACACACACACACACACACACGCACACATGATACATAACAAGTAGGCATACCAGGTACAATGTATATTGCAAAGGTTCACGTTGACCCCATGTCTGTCTTATTCCTTCTTTGGCTTGGGAGGAGGGATAAAACGCAAATAGTGCATGATGTACAAGGGTGGTTAGCATTAGGTTTATGTTAAACCAGGGTCGTTACTATTTCAAGAAGGCTAACATCCGTATGTTGTGACAATCCCTCCGGACATTGTGCTTAAACTCATTTTTTTGCCAAAGACCATGCTACCCTTTAGCAATAATGTTTATTACCAGTGCAAAAATGCCTCGATGTCGTATACAATTTTGTTGTAAGGAAAACTCCCTGTAAATACTTTATGAAATAACGTTTTCTTTATAAAAAAAAATGCACGTAATTTTGAAAATATTGTACACATGTCTACAATGGCATGATAATGGTAATTCACCATGTGTGTACGAGACAAAATCCTACTCTATAAGATTGGTATGTATTGATGGTAAATTAATTCACATGTGGCATATTAAGGCTTAATCAAAGTGAGATAAACACCTACATGTGAGTTGGCCGAGCTCTTCACAAACTGCCAATAGAAGAAGTCCGTTTTGTTGAACGATACGTTCTCCATCTCGAGTTCTCTCAGCTCTGGCATCGCACAGAGCGCTTTGGCATAGTTCTCCTGGGCCAACCCCGTCTCACTGATCACGCAGTCGCGCTGGGTCACGTGCTCGATCTAATCGAATCAAAACGGGACATTACTATTTTGAATAGCTACAACATGAGATGATATCTACACTGGATACGTTGGGGTCTTATCGGTCATTCAGTGTCTCTTTCCGTCAATTTAAAAAAGTAAGTCAACAAACCTTGGAAGACGCAGATTTCTTGACCATAGAGAAGTAAAAGTCCTCGTGAAAGGTTGCCTCAGCTATCGACAAGACCCTGATATTCTCTGCCGAGAATACACATTTTGCTGCAGCCTTTGAGAGTGTCCTGCCGAGGTTTGTCCTCCAGAAGCTGAACCTTTCCTGTAAATTTAAAGACCAAGAGGTCAACCGATGAGCGTTTAGAGATTGACAAAAAGAATGTTGAAACGTTTCCTTACTTCGACTAAGACAATGACAAATAGACTCGCCATCTTTGAAAGCCTTACCGACGTCTTGTGAACGCATGGCATGCTAGGTTTCCAAAGTTCTCAATACATTTGAGAGAAAGAGTATAGTTGATGGTTCATGTTTTTGGTAATTCCTTTGTGGGTTGATTGAATGTTTCTAGTGATGACATGCCTCCAAAAGATATTGGTTCATTCACTCACCACCTTGGGAAATGTGTCCAGAATGAAGAAGTATGCAGATAGGGTGTGGTTGTGCATGTTTGGGGTGAGAACCACTCCTGGGTCACGGGTCAAGAGACCACTCATCACAGGTGAAATAGCTTCCTTTTGATGACACTCAAAGGCGACGTCTACGACAAAGTCTCTGGGAAATGTTCTTGATTGTAGTGCCCTCATCGTTCGCTTTCCCAGCTCCAGATCGTATGCGGCCAGGAAGTACAGGACATACCGGAACTCCAGGTAATCTTTCAGCACCTTTTGTTTGAGAAGCCTTATGAACTTGTCAGGGTCCTTCCGATGAACCGACGCGAGGAAGATGCTCCCCAGAAATTCTTGAAGGAGCTTGTGTGGATAACAGACCTCTTCGATATACCGTTTGCCTGTTCTCACCTCCACCTCCCAAGGCACAACCCTTCTGGTTACAGTCAGGACTCCAACTTCAAGCGCGACGTTCAGGGCCTCCTCACACTCCCAGAAATCGTCCTTGGGAAAGACGAGACGCTTTTTCAAGAGCCCTTCTAAAGCCATTTTGCCGATGATTTCGAAACATTCGTCAATCTTGGAAAGCGAAAGGTCTAGTCCATCTTGGTCTGCACTCGACTTAGAGAGGAAGTGTCTCTTTAGGTGGACCACCAGTGCATAGAAGAGCTGGGAGAAGGTGTGAAGTTTGGCTACTGTTTCTCTTTGCTCTTCGTGTTTCCATAAGTGACACAGCAATGCGCAGAAGAAGGGAGATGGTGCTAGATTCTCAGCAACAAGGGTAGACTCGTCCTCAACGAATCTCACAAGATCTCGTCCGGCCATCCGATCGGACTTGAAGAACTTCTTAATGTATTCCTTTACGTGCTCAGGCCTGAAACCTTCAACTTTAACGACGGAGTAGACTTTGGAGAGCTGGCTTTCCTTGCTGATCAGATCGAGTTTCGATGGCCGTGTTGTGACAATGACCTGGACGGACGCCATCTTGCTGAGCCGCAAGATATCCATAACGATGCCCTCGTCGTCCCCAGCCTTCGGATCACCTCGGAATTCATCCAGCCCATCCAGGAGCAAGAGTACCTTTCCCGGGTTGTTGTTTGCATAATCGTCCAGCTGCATGGGGGTGACCTCATTAGCCGCCGACAGATACGCCTTCACGATCTCGCCCAGCGATCGCACTCCCTCCGTCTTCCGAAGATGCACCAGGAACAGGAGGGTGATATCCGTGAAGCTCTTCGCCGTGGCCCAGTCGTGAGCCATCTTCGCCAGTAGGGTGGACTTGCCGACTCCAGCCTCGCCTACACACACCATCCTCAGAACCTTCTTGCCTTTGACCTTGTAATTTATGATACCTTCGTATTCAATGGGAATCTGGTTCTGTTCCTTCGTCATCTTCGTCTTCATCTTTCTCCGGTTGTTGTTGTCAAGAACGAGCTTAAAACTGGTGCAGGTGTACATCTTATCAAGGTCGATGTAGGCATCAGGATCCAGAGGAGAGGTCTTGATCTTGAAATCATGTTCCTTGTAGTGGTTGATAAGATCTTCCCTGGTCTGCCGGACCTGCCTTGCCGTCATGGGGATCAGAACATCTGGAAGTGTGAAAAGGTGATAAGTATGTTTGTTGTCGTGTTAAACTGTCAAATAAACCGACTTTTTAAACCTTTAGAAAGTGCATAGTTGTTAAGTATTGAATGAAGACTACAGGCTGTAGCTTCAAGGCACCTTGTACGCATGCGCGAGAGAGTTCAAACATGGCGTTTATTAAACCAGACACTACTTAAGATCTCTGTGCAGATTATCTCATTATTATGTTGTCCACACAAGAACTCATAACATAAGAACATAACATTTTGGCGACGAGGATGGGATACATCAAAATGAGATTAATTAGGAATTTCTGTCCAGTGACTAAACTGCACTTCGGACAACTTTGGAAGTTGACCGCGGACATTGTATCATCAGCCGCTGAGCAGCCATAGCTTAGCACACACGGTCAACACCACAGCCCGCACAGAGAACGCAATGCAATGGTAAACACACTGCAAGCCAGCAGTATTACGCACGTCCACTGTGGATGGAGCACTCGCAGCCGCAAGCCCAGTCACGGAGATCTGGTATAAACAGCACAGTGCCAGAACCAAGCCTCAGCCATTGCATCGATAGTTCGCACGTTTACGAAATGGACGCTATGCCGTACGTGCATGAGTAAGTGAATAACGCCAGTTAAAGTCACTCAAATTCAAAAGACGCTTTGCTGTAAAAGAAAAGGGCTAATTATCATACTTGTGAAGTGAGAGAGGCTCGTTTTAATATGAACGCTTTGCTGTAGCCTCCCACTGACATATCGATGGTAATCGATGCATAGTTTCTAGACTAAGCCAAGTCTAGACCAGCCTAAACGGGGCCTAAGTTTAAGGACGCTTCGCTGATACCTCGAAGTTAATGATTTTCACGCCAACAAAATTATGACGGGTGAGAGAAGCTAAATCATTAAATGGACGCTTCGCAGAAGCCTCACGCCGTTCATGCCTAGCCCTTGTTCATGTTGTTGAGACCTAGACTAGAAAGTCTAAGACGCGTCTGCAGCTCATGAATAGCCCCGCCTGTCGTTGATGTTCTACATCTTTACTTTATTGGAGCCGACTTCACGCCGAAGTCTTCACGCCAGCAAACCGAGCAGCAAGTGACAGTGTGAATATTGTACACAAGCCTAGGATCAAGCGGAGGATCCAGCATCGGGTTTCAGCCAAGCCCAGCCAAGCAACAAGTCCAGTTCCAAGTCGACAAGAAAGGACGAAGTTGTAGCGCCCAGCCTATCAGCAAGCCCAAGCCCAAGCCCAATGAAATAAATAAAGACACAAACATATGGACAAAGACTTTAATCATTTGGACTTATGAACTGTACTCTAAGTTGATGAATGCAAGAAGGACTAAAGTTAGTCCAGGTCCAGTTTGCGAAATTTATTAATGTTGTAGATGTGTGTGGTCTATATAAATAGCAGACCTAAAGTACAGGTGAATTTATGCATGATACTCATTATGTTCTAACCTTAATAGGTCCAGGTCTTGATAGTCTAAGACTAAGTAATGGTCCCAGACTATCGAGAGTTCCAAGCCACGGATCAATGTCAGTGTAAGTAATGTGCCATATGATTATACATTACTCGCTTCGTTGATTGCTGCAGTGTAACAGCATACACTGTTCTTGTATTGGTTCAAGTAGGTCGTTTAGATAGCCCTAGACCCTTCACAGGACCAGGCCCGAGATAAACTAAGCCAAGTTTAAGCCAGTAGGACCAGGTCTAAGCAGTTATAAGACCACATAGCTGGTCCAAGCCTAAGCCAGTAGGACCAGGTCTAAGCAGTTATAAGACCACATAGCTGGTCCAAGCCTAACCAAGTAGGACTAGGTCTAAGCAATTACAGGACCATATGCAAGTCCAAGCCTAAGCAGGTATAAGACCAGCTCAAGGAGTTACAGGTGTAAGCCTAGCAAGTAAAGAGGACCAAATCTTAATACTGATAGGACCAAATTGCAGGTCCAGGTCCAAGCAGTTCTAGGATAAGATAGGTCTGAGTTGGTCCAAGACTTCGTAATTAGGAACAGATCTATACAGGTAGGACCAAACCCCTTTTGTTGCTATTCTGTTGAATAGTTACAGCCTTACACTGTACTATAGTTTAGTGTAGCCCCTCATGAAGAGTTTTCATTGTTGATACAGTATTGGACTACAGCTAGTCCAAGCTACATGTACTTTGTGTGTACACATGCAGTTGATGCTTGTATATCTAGCTTTGAGTGTACTGACGCCCATTGTACTTTATGAGCAAATAAGCTTTGTTCTTTATATGCACAGTCACAGTCAAGTAGTTTGAATTTGTACAATACCAAAACTCAGAAGTATGGCAAGCCATCATATTGGTAATGTTCCCAAATTGGGAGATGGGTACAATTTTGATGAGTGGCTAGAACTGTTAGAAGCATGGTTTGACGCTAACAGTATACAGGATGAGGGAAAAAAGAGAGCAATATTTTTGACGAATTTAGGGAGCAAGAGCTACCATACCCTGCGCGCTCTCTTGCAGCCAAATAAACCTACAGATCAAACATACACAGTATGTAAAGACACGCTGAAATCACACTTCGCACCGAAGCCTACAGAGATAGTGCAGCGATACAGATTTTACATGTGCATCCAAAAACAAGATCAGTCCATACCGCAATTTGTTGCAAATTTGCGCCAGTTAAGTGAAGGATGCAACTTTAAAGAATTGGACAACATGATCAGGGATCGCTTGGTTGTAGGTTGCCGAGATGTCACAATTCAACGAAAACTGTTAAGTGACCCATCACTAACTTTCAAGCATGCACTGGAAACCGCCACAGCCATGGAGGTTGCAAACCAGGATGTTGAAAAGCTCAAAGTATTGAGCAAAGGGACCGAGTCACCTACAGTTCAGAAACTGCAAGGCAGAAGCCAGCATAAACCAAACGTGTCTTCTTCATCGCATCAGAAAATGCATCACAAACAGAAGCAGGACACGAAAGGAAAGCCCAGCTTTAAGAAACAAGATAAACAAGGAGTCCCTGCCTCAAGATGTTGGAGATGTGGTTCCGGTGACCACGCCCCGTCAGCATGCAGATTCAAGAATGAAAAATGCTTTCTATGTTCCGCCATGGGTCATACTCGAAGCCAGTGTGAGAAGATCAAGCAGTACAGATCTAGGAAGAAAGCGGCACACCACCTGGATGGTGATGAGAACGAAGATCTGCCAGATAGTGAACTCAGACACATCAGGGATGGAACTGTAAATAAGATGGCAAGGTACAGTGAACCATTTCAAGCAAGCCTAAAGTTAAATGGAATCCAAGTTGACTTAGAAATTGACACAGGAAGCCCCTGGACGATGATGTCGCAGCAAGAATTCAAGAAACTGGGACACCATGCTGATATGAAGCAAACCAACGTTTCCTTGAGAACATACACAGGCTCTACAGTACCAGTCGTTGGGGAAGCAATGGTAGAAGTCCAGTTCGTTGACAACCAACCACCAAAGAAGTTGCCCCTTCTTGTTGTCGAGAAAGGCGTTGCATTACTTGGCAGAGACTGGATGCAAGCAGCACCTGATGGATTCTTGCAGAATCGCCTTAACCTTTCATTGGATGTTTCCAACGCCACAGAAGCTGTACACAAGGTACAAGCTACCTTACAAGATGTGCTAACACAACACAAGCAAGTGTTTGACTGTACAAGAGTTGGTAAACTGGAAGGTTATAAAGCAAAGGTGCATCCTCAGGAAGTTGGAGACAAAGCGCCGTTCTTCAAAGCTGCACCAGTCCCTTATGCAATGCGTCAGAAAATCGACGAAGCCATTGATGAGCTGTTGGACCAAGGTGTACTTGAACCGGTCAAGTATGCTGATTACGCCTGTCCGATAGTGGTGGTGAAGAAGCCAAACGGGAAAGTCCGCATCTGTGGCAATTACAAACTGACGGCCAATAAGGCACTTCAAGTCGAACACTATCCAATCCCTTCGCTCCAGGATATGCTCCAGGACTTGGGTGGAGGTAAGCGATTTAGCAAGCTCGACTTGTCGCATGCTTATCATCAGATAGAGTTGGATGAAATGGCAAGGAGGTACACCACGATCAATACGCATAGAGGTCTTTTTCAGTATACCAGGTTGCCCTTTGGCATCGCAACAGCCCCAGCCCTCTTTCAGAGAGTTATGGAATCTCTTCTAGCTGACATACCAATGTGTCGCCCCTACCTTGACGATATTATCGTAAGCGGGAAGACAGATGATGAGCACATAGCCAACTTGCAAGCTGTACTACATCGTCTTGAGAGTAATGGACTTCGACTGAAAAGGGAAAAGTGTGAGTTCATGATGGACTCAGTGGAGTTCCTGGGCCACAAGCTGGACCATCAAGGAATCAGCCCGCTCGCAGACAAGATCGAAGCCATAAAGAAGACACCAAGACCCCAGAACCAGAGTCAGCTACAAGCATATCTAGGTCTTCTTGGCTACTACAGGAAATTCATACCAAATCTGACAAAGGAGATTGCCCCACTCACAACACTGTTGAAGGCAGAGTACGCTTCAGAGCCAAAGAAGCGTGGAGGTCGGAACAAGCCAGATCCAAAGCTTAGGTGGGGAAGAGACCAAGAACGAGCCTTCCAGAGATCGAAGGAACTTGTCCAGAGCGACACAGTTTTGACGCACTATGACCCAAGCAAGCCGTTATTGTTGCAATGTGATGCAAGCCCCTACGGTCTAGGAGTAGTCATCAGCCATGTTGGACCAGACGGTCTAGAGCAGCCCATTTCCTTCGCCTCGCGTACCCTTTCCAAGAGTGAAGCAAATTATGCTCAATATGAAAAGGAAGGACTCTCAATCATTTTCGGTCTCAAGAAATTTCATAAGTACTTGTACGGACGACGATTTACGATCGTAACAGACCACAAGCCGCTGTTAGGAATATTCGGTGACAGTAAGCCCGCAAGTCCGATGGCCTCTGCACGGTTAGCCAGATGGCACATGATCCTATCAGCATACGAGTACGACATCATACACAAGGAAGGTAAACAGCACCAGAATGCTGACGCCCTGTCACGCCTACCCTTGACAGATGATCAAACAGTGTGGTCGCACCAGAGCCTTTCAGACTTGGATGAGCAGCTTCCAGTTCAAATCAATATGCTTGATATTGACACTAGACCCGTAGAAGCAGATGAGGTCAAGAGATGTACCAAAAGAGATCCTGTTCTCTCAAGAGTGATGGCAAACATCATGAATGGATGGCCAAACCCCAAGAACGTTCCACCAGAGCTCAAAGTCTATGCTCAAAAGAAAGAAGAACTGTCAATTGAGGACGACATAGTACTTTGGGGACATAGAGTGGTCATTCCAGACAACCAGGAAATGAGACAAAGGATCATTGATGAGCTTCATGGGACTCATCCAGGCATTGTCAAGATGAAAGCACTAGCAAGATCCTATGTATGGTGGCCAGGCATTGACAAGAATTTGGAGGAGAAGGTGAAGACCTGCCCAACCTGTCAGGAGCACCAACGCAGCCCACCGCCTGCACCAATACACCCATGGGAATTCCCAGAACGACCCTGGAGTAGGATTCACATCGATTATGCCTACATCGATAACCAGAACGTGCTGATTGTTGTTGACGCCTATACCAAGTGGATAGAAGCTGTCAGAGTAGCCAATGCCACTGCAGCTGCCACAGTCACTGCCATGCGACGCCTCTTCGCAACATATGGTATTCCAGAGACGGTCGTAAGTGACAACGGCACCCAGTTTGTCTCGGAAGAATTCACAAGCTTCCTGTTCAGCAACAATGTAGAGCATGTTCAGACAGCTCCCAAACACCCTGCCAGCAATGGCCTGGCTGAGAGAGCTGTACAAACTGTGAAATGTGGAGTGAAGAAAACCAGTGGAACATCTTTGGAGATGCGCATCCAGGTTTTTCTGATGACCTATCGGATAACTCCTCAAGGAACTACCATGAAAACCCCAAGTGAACTGATGTTCAAAAGGAGGATCAGAAGTAGAATGGACCATGTCCGTCCAAACCTGCACAAGTCTGTTCAGAAACAACAATCTGCAATGAAACGATCAGCAGACAAGCACTCGAAGATGAGACAGTTCAGGTTAAATGACACTGTCCTGGTAAAGAACTTTGCAGCAGGACCTACATGGCTCAGAGGGAAAGTGACCGAAACACTCAATGAGGTCATGTACATAATAGAGCTACAGGATGGTAGAGAGGTACGCCGCCACGTGGATCACATACGACATTACACTCCATCGGGTGAAGATGATCGTTCCAGACAAGAAATGCTGCATCAGGATACCAATCCACAACCAGAGATTTTGACTCGACAGGCACGGTATCCAAGCCAAATAGAAAATCCTATAGCGGTACCTACAACTAGTGAACCCCTGAGCTCAAATACTGAACAATCTAGCACTGATACTGCAATAATATCAGAACCTGCCCAATCAGAGTCATTGAATGACTCTAGAGGAGCTGTTGCTCCAGACATAGTAAATCCTGAGAATGTCATGTCAAGGAGGAGAGTGTCAACTCGGAAGTCAACGACACCCTCAAAGTTCAAGGATTTCATTGTGTATCATTAAAATGCAAACACATAAACAACTACCTATTGATAGTTATATAGGAAAACATGAGATTTTAGGCAAAAGTCATAATTGGTTGATAGTGTTATATTGGATACACAGCCAAGTTAAAGGCTGTATGGTTTAAAGAAAAAAGTGATTACGTAAGCAGTGTTACAAGTATACAATGGTAACTGAATTAAGATTAACAATTATGAGTTGTAAGTGAATTACTACATGACTGAATAGTAATTCATGTTCATTGGTATACATGTATTTAGTTTAAAAAAAAAAAAAAAAAAAAAAAGAAGAAAGAAGGAAATACATTAGGTATGCATTTAACAGATTAGACAAGTGTCTTTAAGTAAAACTTACAATTGAGTGGAAGATAGAAAATAGGATTAAGTTTTACACAGGCAGATAGAAATACATTAGGTATGCATTTAACAGATTAGACAAGTGTCTTTAAGTAAAACTTACAATTGAGTGGAAGATAGAAAATAGGATTAAGTTTTACACAGGCAGATAGAAATACAGTTTAATCGGTTGAGAAGGACACTAAGAATGACACATTCACAAAGTGTTATATTGTTGAAGCTTGTTTATTAGAGTTAAATGAATAGGAAACAACTGTTGCACTGAATTATACATAAGTCTGAGATTGGTTACAATTGTCAGTCAAGGTATAGAATTACAGCCACATTATATGAGTTGTGATCACTATTAATTGAAGAAGTGTATACTCATTTGATGAAGGTACAATAATTAGGCAAATTCATTTTATAGCATGATAAAGTGCATATTAACGGTTTAATTTGCTACAGCTGAATTAAGGTTTTGTAAGAATTGCTCAGCTTGAAACTTCAATATAAGTGTGAAGCTTGCAATTGAATTTAAAGTGGTTACAGAATAGTTGTGTTAGAGGATAACATTACAATTACAGCCATATGAGAAAACAGAATATGTAAACTCCAGCCAATTGATAGTTTACCGGTGTAACAAAATGAGAAGTTATTTGTAAATAGCCACAAGGTTAAAATGGTTTTGATGATTTAACCAAATAAATTGTTATGTAAGGTTTTGCCTATTACAATAGCTACATAAGGATAATTGTAATTTGCATGCAGTGTTCTTGTTTTAACATGCATTACTTTGGTAGTGTAAATGGCTAATTTTAGAGCAGTATAATTTAGCAGAGCGTGCTCCCAATTAAAGGGGGAGGAATGTTAAGTATTGAATGAAGACTACAGGCTGTAGCTTCAAGGCACCTTGTACGCATGCGCGAGAGAGTTCAAACATGGCGTTTATTAAACCAGACACTACTTAAGATCTCTGTGCAGATTATCTCATTATTATGTTGTCCACACAAGAACTCATAACATAAGAACATAACAATAGTCTAGACTGTAGAACACGTACCCGATGATGAAAATCGGTTTGGTTTCTCCCCCTTCCCTTAATCTTGGTCACGACCAGTCGTGCGTACTTTTGCACGTGCGTGTCCGCAGCTTGTGTTGAGCTACGTGCCAACTCCTGCGTGTTCCTATAATGCCTGAAAAAAAAATGGCCAGCCCCCAAACCAAACGCAATTTACTTGATAAAAATTTATTGAATAACCTACTGCGTCTTCCTACGTTGCATGAACCAAAACGTGCACCTCTCTGCGTTTGACGCAATGTTTTTTTTTCCGAAATCCAACGCAGACCAGACACAGAAACGTGGACAACCGGTTGTGACGGTTTATTGCCATTTGGTCCAATCACAGTTGGTGCACTCACCATTTCGTCTACAAGGAGCCCCTTAAAAATACCTTTTTAGATTAAAATACTGGGTTAACTTATCAACTTATCAACTTATCAACTCTAAGTCTAATCTACACCATAACCTCAGCTGTTAAACCTAATCCAGACCCCCTACCCTAACCCATACATATCAGCATGTGATGGTAGACGAAATAGTGAGTGGACCAACTGGGATTGGACCAAATGGCATATCACCATTGTGACCAAGGCATTACCTGGTATGTATAGGTCCGCAATTGCGATGAGCTTAACTTCCATCAATGCCTTCCTGAGTGCTGAACGCTGATCTTCTACCCGAATCGTTTCCTTCCACTGCTGTATCATGTTGTACGTGCCCTGACTGGTCACTTCTCCGTCCATCCTATTGGTCTTCAGAAATCTCTTCACATCCGACGATGACATGTCGAGCTCAAGTCCGAGTTCTGTGATCTTGTCGTCGCTAGCTATGGACCGGGCAATGCCGAGGATATCTTTGTCGCTTAGACCATGTTGACTGTTAGCAGAAGAGGTTGAAGAAATTGGTTCGGTTGACTAAACAAGATTTGGCGTCCTCAAGTCATCATCTACATAATGTGTGTGGCGTAATATTATCTACATAATTTTGTGAAAAAATAAGAGACATTCTTGATCATTCATTTCCGCTACAAATGTTATATTCAAGTCGGAATAAAAAATAATTTCATAAAGAAAAGATGATGTGTAAATGACACACTCATCACCTGCCCATATACACGGATGCTAACAAACGCATGCACGCACCTACGTTTTCTTGTCACTCAACATGGTCAAGTCACAATTAATGTGTCTTTGCCCAGGACAAAGACAGTAATTAGATATGAAACTAGTAGGCCTACTATTTACCTTTGATTCCAAATTAATTTGTAACCTCCGTATTCAAGATATCTCACATATCTTTTATCTGAAACCCTTCATCGAACCTTTGCGCCACCAATCAAAAGATTTATACCTCGAACTAATTGCTGATTTCTAACTGTCATGGCCGCAAGGATGATTACAACGTCTCGTTTGGTGATGAGTACAATCGTACTCATAGCGGCAAGACCACGTCTCTCCATAATATACTTCAGGTTTCGATTCGATTTCTTGCAAAGTATACGGTTACAGTTCGATATTCCAAAGGTTCGTTTATTCCGAAGGTTCGTTATTCCGAAGGTTCGTAATTCCGAAACACGTAATTTGCATATACCTCGATGTTCGTTAGTCCGAAAACGAAAAAGGGTTCGTTTATCCGAGCATTTGTCGCGTAACGTTCGGAATAACGAACCTTTGGGATAACGAGTGCTTCCCAAGTATAGAAGCTATTAAAGACAAACCAACACCGTCTGACAGTGAGAAGTAACGAAACCCTTTTACGTCTTGATGTGTCATTAATGCATGTGGGCACGAGCAAAACATACAAACCATTGGCCAGCATTTCACTAGGCTATAAAGTCTTTAAAAGACCTCTTTAAAGTTGCTGCCGTTGTGAATAAGTGACGTGCAAAGAACCGTTTCAACCTAGGAAGACGTTTTAATGAATAATCAATAATCAATATCATTTTGCGCTGATTTGAGAATTTAGAGGAACGCTTGGAATGACGTAGCAAATAGTGTGTGGGTGTGAAATTGTTGTAACATATATAATCAAAGCTTACGTCTAATGCAATTGTATTACATTGGCCAACGTTTCAGCAATTACGTGTGTACATATTAACCATTGAAAGGTGCCCGTATTCCTCGTGAAAGTGCCCTTATTTCATGCATGTTGTGTTGTCGTCCCCAACCCCCGCTTTAAAACCATTCTGCTGACTCATTTTGATCTTTACAACGTTCACTTTAATAGAGTAAAACAAAGCCAGTTAATTGCACTCACCGTGTGTTGCTTGTGCTTGTCCCTTCCGCCATCTTGGGAATAGTTTTCCTATTTGTAACCAATGTTACCTCTGGCTGTTGAAAATGAAAGATGCCACAGAAGACAGGATATGGTTTCTAGTGTTAAAAAAATACAATAGCAGGTTTTCACGGCATTGTGCAACTTAGCATATGGTGTTCTAAATGTCAAAAGTTCAATGTTGTTAAACATTGATTAAGGGTGTTGAGCTGCATCACTCAGCCTTGAGTTATGAACTATCTTTAACATCTATCGTTCGAACAATGTTCACGTTGTTCAAATATAATAAATGACTCCCAATCAAAGTCCAAACAGGGCAGCTATAAAAATCACGATATATTATGCGTATTATTGAAATATGTAGCCGTACATTCTATTGGATTTGATATCATCAAAGTTCAAATGTCAAAAGTCCGGAGTCCATTACTTAAAGGTATATGATTATTGTGATGAAAGAGATCATATTGTTATTAATCGATCGGGGCATGTACATGTATTAAGGAACTGTCAAGAAACTATGCAAACAGTCGCATGAAGTTCGATAGAAATGAATCGGACCCCTGGGCATGTCATCGTGACTTTTCCGTCCTCAAGCTTTTGCCTATCTTTTTTTCTGATTTTCACATTACTATTCTGTCAAAATTGATATAAGGGTTGCATTGTTCTTTAAGGACTATACCGTCAATTACGTGACCAAGACATAGCCTACCAGACAGTGAACAATATTACATGTTAGCACACATCGGTTCTTGAATCGTATCGCGAAAGCAAGTAATATCTGCAAGTAACTGGTGACGGATTATGCCGAAAGTGTTATCATCGATGTGAAGATACAATATCTGATCTGAAAGGAGGATAGTAACGTGTATTCTACTGTTTATTTGGTGCGACAAGTACGACTGCTGCATTGTATCAACATGGCGGAATGGTGAGTCGGCAGTTCATGTACTTAGCATGGCGACGCGAAATTGTGTGTGATGGCGTTATTTTCCCATTACGCCTTACGATCCTGCATGGAGCTATTATACATGGAGTACCACCAGCCGTTCAATTAATGCAGATTCATCGTAGTCTCCTCCTAGTCACACAAGAATGCATGCTTTACAAAGATTTTCTTTTTGATCTTATATGTTCAATGACGCCGATTTTCTGGATGATTTTTGCCTGGATTTGACGTATAAACAAAATCGGATGCGCAGAAGAATTTAAGGGAATATCCTCACCCCATATGCTAGCGCAGTTGTGACATGTAATACTTCCGATGCATTTATAAAAAATAAATTGAGGAATATTGTTACAATATGGCAAAAAGGCTCTAACTTTGATATCAAGTTGCACGACAAAAATTGCGATCTCACACTCTTCCGCATCATATTCCATAACAATTACTGGAAACGTTATATTAAGATATCTTCTTCTCAGACTAGTAACATGAACACTGTTAAAAAATCGTGTCGAAAAAAATATCGCTGTTGGTACAGCGCATTTTACGCATGCAGTGTATGCAAAGTGAAGTGATATAGGAATAATGGAAGTTGGGTCCACGCAAATGAATCAGGAGGTGATGGCCCGTCTGGTCGGGCCAAACAAAATGGTCCCATCTTATAAGGAGCCGTGATTGATATGAATAGCAAGTCCAGTTACGATCAATAGCAAATCTTTTTAAGACAGGGCCCACTGAGCAGCTGAGATGAAAATGATGGATCCAAAACCTGTTCTTGCAGCATAGCGAACATTTTTTTTTAAACTTCATTCACCCTGCTCTATGTTCAATGTCATTTTCTGTCCAAAGCTCGCGTGGTCTCAGCGACAAAGAAATCCTAGGCATTGCCCGGTCCATAGCTAGTGACGACAAGATCACAGAACTCGGACTTCAGCTCGGCATCTCATCGTCGGATGTAAACAGATATCTTAAGACCAACAGAGTGGACGGAGAAGTGACCAGTAAAGGCACGAACAACATGATACAGCGGTGGAAGGAAACGATTCGGGTTGAGGAACAGCGCTCGGAGCTCAGGAGGGCCTTGATCGAAGCTGAGCTCCTCGCAGTTGCGGACAAATACCTATCGGATTTAATGGACACAGATTAAAAAAATAACCGTTAGTCATGTAAGTGTGTCAGGCAAAATGGTTCTATTACTTGTGAATGAATCCATATGTTGCACGCAAAGACTGAATAGTTTTAAACCTTTCCATACTTGTTTGATCATAAGAATAGATAGGAAATTTCATTTCGAAATGAAATAATGAGTAAGGTCAATGATTTCATCATTATGACTAAGCTTAATGGACAGGATATCACACTACGATAGATGATGCGTATCTCCTCCACCCCCCCCCCCCCAACCCCCCACCCTCCGATAGGCCACCGTATTTGTCGTGATCGCTCTTATTTAGCTAAATATTTAATCCTGCCAACATGTGAACTTGGAAAAGTTGGCATGTTTGGGGATCAATGCTCCCAAAAGTCGACAAAGTCTACGAGTACTTATTTAGGCTTTGAATAGATTGGTTTACACATTGCACGTTGTGTTTTTAAAATAAATCTTCCCCTTTCCCGGAATATGGGTTCTTGGCTCTCTCCAAATCATCTCTCTATATTTCTTTCTATTTGTTTATCTCTCTTTCTCTCGTATTTCTTTATATCTCTCGCTTTTACTCTCCATGTCGATCTCTCTCTTTTGTTTCTCGTTATATCTTCTTGATCTGTATCTTTCTGTTTGTACCTCTCCCTTCAACTTTCTCTCTCTTCTCCTCCAGTTCCACCCCCTTCTTCTCCCGCCTATATACATTCATACACGCACGAACGCTTATACATTACATATAAACATTCTCTCTCCCCTTTCTTGTTTCTCTCTCTATCTCTGTCTCTGTCTCCGTGTCTCTGTCCCTGTCTCTATCTCTCTTTTACCTATATACACCCCATCCTCTCTTGTTTGCCATTGACAATGATCGATTACTCAGTTAATCGACTCTATGGATCATCCATTATTTGCATATATATATAATATATTCCGTTAGCACAATTAGTATTTTTTCGCCCATACCACATTTCCGCTCTTAACATCAAACATGAATGAATGATCATGAATACTAGAATATAGCACGTATATTATACGTGCTTCCGTGCTAGATAGGTCCGCACCTGTCACATGAATTCTAGCCTGGTTTCCAGGCTGTTGCGCATTTTTACACCAAAGTATTAAAAAAGGGGGGTTTGCTGCAGTAGACTAACCATTCTAAATTTCTCCTGATCCCACAACATTTGGAACGGACTGAAAAAAAGAGCAGAATGGCAAAGTGACTAGTTTTAGAACATTTATCTCTAATTTCATGTTGAATAAAAAAAAAAGATGTCAAACAGTCTGGAGGCCAAGTTACGTCACTTCAATCACTCGATTGAAATGGTATTGCATGGTGCTCGAATGTTTGCACTATTTGTGTTGATAGAAGATTTTAATTTACTACAGTACGTCGTATGATGATTTGAAAGAGTCATACACATCAATGAACGCCCTACTCCATTTTTCCTGGGTGTGGAACAGTAATATGAACTACATGACATTGTATTTGATACCTAACAAGCAATATTGTGGCAACTACCACATCCGGCTCTTTATGATGAGTGGTCGCTTACATTATTTGGAGTGTGCTTTTTGTCGTTCCTCCTCTCTTTCAACCAATTCCTTCAAAGTACCCCAGGCGTTAATGCAAAGTTAATAGACAAATTTAGTAATGTATTCGCAACTCCCCCCCCCCCCAAACTGCGTAGCGATATGTTAATACACTCACCTGTGTTTAGTGATTCAGTTTCAGTGAGTGAAATTCACATTGAATACATTAGTTGTTGCTAGTCGGACAAGCCTCAGACAAGCTAAGGGGTTACCGCAGTAACGTTTTGTTTGAACTATGTGAATAAAATTTGCATTAATGGAGAAAATAGTCTATAGAGTCCCAAAGTGTGACGTAATTTGAGCATATTGTCAAGACAACTGGTTCTAATCTATGCCGGTAGAGCAAGCAGCGGTGATCACAAATCTAATTGGGAGTGCCCGACGCTAGCCCGCTAGACAATATCGGACCGGTAAACCTCTTACTGGAGTGATTTTGTTTAGAAACAGCTGTCTTGACAATATGACGTCGCACTTCGGCTACTCTATGCAAACCAGAAAAGGAAGCGTTAAGAAGACGTCATCATCCTGGCCTGGAGGAGAGAAAGTTGGTCACGGCCTATCACAAAGAGATACTGCAAATATGTCTGGATGTCGGAGACTGGGCAATCCATTGTTCTCGTAAGGTAGCGCTCAGTAGTCCTGTTAGGCTTCTGAAAAGGGAAATCAATAGTGGCATAATGATGATAATAGAGAGGTTACCGCCTGTTTAACAGCTTCTTGCTGGGTTCCTCTTTCAAAGTGAATTGATCGATCAACGTCTCTTCACCAAGGGATTATGCCCCGAGATAGCTGCCACATGTATTGGTGTTGTGTGTGTAGGTGCGTGTGTGTATGTGTGTGTAAAAAGTTTAGAGGGGTAAAAATAAGTAAAGCTAGGAATGATCGTGAGGGGGTAGACCAAGAAATATTAAAAAAATCTTATCATTACAATAATAAATATGTTACTGTAATTTAATTATTGTTAGAGACAACAAATACAATGAAATCCCCCCTTTAGTGTAATCTGATGTATCAAGGTATGTGTGTGTAAAAAGTTTAGAGGGGGTAAAAATAAGTATAGCTAGGAATGATCGTGAGGGGGTAGACCAAGAAATATTTAAAAATCTTATCATTACAATAATAAATATGTTACTGTAATTTAATCATTGTTAGAGACAACGAATACAATGAAATTCCCCCTTTAATTTAATCTAATGTATAAAGGTTGTTAATGGAGTGTTAGAGGGATCTAAATATTTATTTCTGTTTTAATTTTTTATTTTCCTTATGGAAATTGTTTGTGTATTATGATTTGTGTATCAATTTATGTTTTGTTAAAGGATGCTTAATGGTACAACCATGTATGATTTATGTAACTATGTATTATATGGAATCACAATAAAACTTACTGAAAAACACACACAAAAAAAACACGTGTGTGTCTGTGTATATGTGTGAGGGTGTATGTGAATAAGACGCTTCTTAAATGGCGTAATGTTTCACAACTGTCTCTCTGGCACATGGCCTGTGCGATCCGATACTTCTTTCTTACCAGAGGTAGGAAGAAGAGGAACTATCAGGAGAAAAAGGACGAACAATGCATTTCCATTTCCATTTTCTCTTTCCTTGTCGTTCCATCCGTTTGTTCATATTATTCTCTTGTCTTCCGTCTTCTTTTCACTTTTGTGCGATCCGATAGTTCTTTCTTACCAGAGGTAGGAAGAACATGAAGAAGAGGAACTATGGGGAGAAAAAGGACAACCAATGCATTTCCATTTCCATTTTCTCTTTCCTCATCGTTCCTTCCGTTTGTTCACATTCTCTTGTCTTCTTCCGTCTTTTTCACTTTTCCGCTCTTGTCCTTGCTCCCTGACATTCTCCTGACATTGATTTTTAATCTATGCTAGCTCCTTATCTCTCATCCTCCTTTTCTACCAATTTTAACTTTATGTTTTTATCCTTTTGTAACATCTTCAACAGCTACGTAATTTGCTTAATTGGTATGAATTAAGGCGGCCAATCATCGAGGCCTTTAACCGAAATGATTTCACGTCTAACATAATTATTGACCATATTTTTCCTTTATTATCGACATCAAAATATAGCAACAGAAGACATAACATATAACAAAGTAACATCACGAAGTAGAAAATATAATCAAAACTTTTACATGATACTATAAACTAACATTAAAACTATGCTTAATCCCTTCAAGAGAGCTTGAGTCATTTTTATGTTCACTTAGAAATGCCACATACTGACTGACTGAAGGTACGTTTTTTCTTCACCAGATGGGGATACCTGGTCGTCTGAAAAGTATTCTGGTAATGTCAATGCATATCTCTTATACCTGATATACAATATTTCATGACAATAAATGTAACACTTCAAACAGTCAAAGCCAATTAAGCAGTGTAGACCTCAGAAACTAACTCAATTTGATAGAATATTGCACACTATACATGCTAATACAAGAATCTCTCATCTTCGATAATCGGATTAGAGATGTGGGGAAATGAATCAATCTGTTTTCATGCTCGAAACCACAAAACTCCACATGGGCTTGGGCGAATAACAGCCAATCACTGGGGAGAGAGACCACATAAGGAGATGGGTCATAATGACAGTGCTATCTGCTACTGCAGCTGAAATCTCTCAGTGCCAACGTCGCATGTTTACACTAGTATCGTCCACAAGTCACAAAGCTCAGCGCATGGTCTCGTACAGAAGGGGTTAAGCTGCGCATGCCCATAGTGACATGACGGCGCCCTCAATCTCTATCAATAATAATAAAAAAAAAAATAGCCCTCGGTGCAAAATGCTCTCTATTCATCAAATATTGCCCCAAACTGTAAACATTCATAGTCTCCGTAGATGCGGATTTGGGGGTGTACGGGTGGGGGTGGAGGCGTATGTATCTGAACTTCGTACAAGAACCCGGGTTTGGTATAACCAGTCAGACTGGGGCACCGCAACCAGCTTGTGGCGCCTCAGCCAGGTGCGTTTCCAAGTGTCTTTCGATGATGATTCCATCGACGCTTGACGTGATTGTGCTTGCCGTCGAGTCATTAATTGAATACCAAATTAGTCCAAGCGATACGAGTCCGCAATAAAGTTATGACGGTATCATCCTTTAATACAGATAGCCGGTTCCCGTCATGAAAGTCTTGAGTTGCGCGTTGAGATTGTCGGGCATGTCGTGGTCACGTGCTGCGGTCATAGGGTCACGGTCGGCGCTGCTGCTGCTTCCGGCCTGCTTGGCGCCACGAGGTATTGCTTCCGGTGCGATGAAGGAGTTCCAGCGAACGTGGAAGACGGCGAGCGGGTCTTCGTGGAGCTTCGTCAGGCACTCGATCAGGAACCCAACGTGGTCCTCGGGCTTGTGAAATAAAATCGCCGCCATCAGGCTCTGAAATAAATAAACAAAAGGGTAAACCAAGAGGTTAGAGGTGAACAATCGATCTACCTGAGATCGTCATCATGTTTATCTATTCGTTCGTCTTCTGTCTTTTCTCTGTCTCTCTCCCTCCCCATCTCTCCGATGTCTGTATTATCTTTCTCTGTTTGCATCCGTGTCTCCCTCTCTGTCTCTATGCACCTCTCTTTGTACGTATACAGTCGCTCTCTGTTTGTCTGTCTCTCTCTCCCTTTCTCCCCATTCTTTCTTTTTGAATGTCTACCTTTTAAATTTTCTTCCATTCTGCGTATGGCTCCTTGTTTCTTTCTTTTTGACTGTCTGTCCCTCTCTTTTGTGAAAGTAGCGTTTCGATATCGGCCTTCATAAAATTATATTTTCGAGAAACTACATTCGAGATTTTTTTTTTATTGGGGATGAAGAGTGACCAACAGTGTTTCTATCGACAGAAGTTCTATCCAAACAGTCGAGACACTGTTTTAGTTGCATTTTAACGAATGTACAAAATACTATAAGATTTCAAAACATTAGTAGTTCACCGTCCTAACATTATAGCATTCTGTGAATAGTGTGCAGGATATTAGCCTTAGTTACCAATTATTTCTATAATTTTGTGAATGTTTCCCTTTGCGCTCACCACCTAAAAAACATTCATTTTACAATAATGTTCTGTACTAAAATGAGCTCAGAACTCCTATCAAAAGGTGCGACGTATTGACAGATTTCAGAGCACAACTTTTCTGTTGTCGTCGACATGAGCTAGGACATTGCCTTATTAACAATGCAGTGTATCGTTCTTTACACCTGAATGTTCTTAATCTGTATGAGGCGGCGAATAAATCCATCCATGATTTAAAGATACGATATAAATGAATCAATAGTTTCGTTGCCTAACAGACTGCGCTGTGTGCTATCATGTTGTCACTTTCTACCATTGATTTTCGCTTTTCTTCACGAAGATTAGTTTTCGTGAGGGGTCTATTCATGTAAAGACAAGTGACCTCAAGTGGGAGTCAATCTATTATGATATTATTTGCGTTGGGTTATATACCCCGAGGCGTACCGACCGGTGAAGCTCCAACGAACAACAATAGGTGTGTGACCAAACAAGGGCTAACTAAGCCCAACACGCTGATCATGGATACCAAACCCATACCACAGGGACTCGTCGTAACAACGTGAACAAAATGGCGGACTGATACTAAGAAATACATGTACAACAGTTAAATCATGATAGAATCAGGGGATGCAAAGGAAGTCAAGTATACATGTATCCACCCCCCCCCCCTCTCTGTCACTCCCCCAGTTTTTTTCTCTCTCTTTCTCTCTCTTTCTCTCTCTCTCTCTCTCTCTCTATCTCGCTCTCTCCCTCGATACGCAAACACACACACATACACACACACACACACACACACACACACACACACACACACACACACACACACACACTCACACACACATAACATTTTTATGCATATATTGGTTGGCATTAAACTCAAACTGCAATTTTACATTGCATACGTGTCGTGTATCACATTTGAAGGATCTACTACTCACACTGATATTATCAATGATTCTTGCCTTTGCTCCCGCTGTACACGTACTGAACATCACAATCAAAGTCAAGTATTGAGCGTCACGTGGACTCTAATGAAACGTGATATCATGTACACCTGCCATACCGTACTATTCGCTCGACAGACAATGGTCACCCCCACGGGGAGAGCAAAATACCAATCGATTGAAATGAAGCTAACAACAATATGACATGTATGAAGTGGATTGATAATATTTAGGAACATCCACAGAAAGCCCCCACCTCCACCCCACCCCACCCGTCTTCCTTTCAAAACGAGTACAATGAAATGCACATGGTTTCCATGTTAGCACAGCGCGGGTGTATTCATAACCATGATAACTAGATCGCGTCGAGCCATCTTTTCAATCGATCGCACGTTGATCATATCTCTCTCGTTTAGCATGTGCATGCATAACATAATATCCTCCTTAGTCTTATTGTATTATCTGTCTCTCTCCATTTTTCTTTTCTTCCCCCTCGATCTCTCCCTCTGTCTTCCCCCGGTAGTTTCTATCGCCCCCCCCCCCCCTCTCTCTCTCTCTCTCTCTCTCTCGATCCTGTTTTTACGTGGGCGTCCAACACATTTACAGTATTTGTCATGCACCCCTTCTCTCGTTCTCTCACTCTACCCTGTTCCCCCTCCTTCTCTCTCTCTCTCTCTCTCTCTCTCTCTCTCTCTCTCTCCCCTCTCTCTCTCTTTCTCTGTCTCTGTCCTTTTCTCTCCTCCCCTCTCCCCCTCCCTCTCATTTCCACCGTTTCTTCCCTACTTTACAGCGCAATCCAGTCTTACGTAAGTCTTTTGTTCCATGAAGTTGTCGCTAGCGGGTGTCGCAGTATTTATTCAGCGTTTACCCAATGGACAGGGCAGATTACCTGTCATGCTTCCAATGCTCATGGCTGTATCGGGCTGGACATGTACGTTATTGTTATGTACACAATCATTTGGTCCTTTCCATTCTATTTTAGCCCAACGAGCTGCAGCCTATAATGCGAAGCCATACTTTTTCTATAGTGATAACCTAAGCCAATTCTGCGTACACGCAAGATTTAGGGAGAACTAGCTCCACAGCGCACATGGAGCTTAACTGTTTGCGTGTCACATGACTTTTGTCACAAGCAATACACACAATTCCCATAGAGCTGGAGAGCCCCCCCCCCCCCCCTCCCCCCCGAGGTAGACCCTCGTCTAAAAAAAATGCTATTGAAGGAATGAATAAATAAATTGACATTTTAATCACATCTCTCGCTTCATCCCGTCCCTTTTAATTAAACTTAAAATCCTCCTTCCCCTCATTGACCCCTTTATTTCATGTCCATATTCTTCGGAATTCTTCCTTAATTCCTCCTTTTTCTTCTGCTTCTTTTTTTTTTCCTCCTGTCTTTTCTTCTTCGTCTTCTTCTTTTTCTTCTTCTTCTTCTTCTTCTTCTTCTTCTTCTTCTTCTTCTTCTTCTTCTTCTACTACTTCTTCTTTTCTTTCTTCTTCTTATTCTTCTACTCCGTCTTCTTCTTCTTCTTCTTCTTCTTCTTCTTCTTCTTCTTCTTCTTCTCCTTCTTCTTCTTGACCTCCTTGTGTTCTTTTTCTTCTTCCTTTTGCACAATTTTTGATCATGCATGGTTCCATGCACCCCTTTTCCTCTCCTCCTTCGTTCAACTCTTCTCTTTTCCCACCCCCTCCTCCTCCTCCCCTTCTTCGTCTTTATATCCATCTCTATTACATACTGTCCTATCATGAAATACTCGCTAATATATGTAAACAATCAATGTCCACATTTACTGCAGGTGATTTAGACATCATTAAGGACTCTTTGAACCGGCGTGAGTAAGAACAGGTGCAAAGTTCACCTGACAAATTTGTGTATAAACTACGTGCGTCGCATGTTGCTAAGTGACCAGCTATATTCATTACGTTTCCAAATCAAATAATCATCAACATCAGCTCAGACAATCTGCATACAGACAACTGTATTTCGGTTATTTTGTTCTGTCATCATATAACATACACAGGTAGCATCCATGCCTTGAAGGACAACATTAATTGATTGGTGTTCAAGTGAAAAACAGGGATCTGTAGATATACGTCCTACCCAACAAGCATTTTGAACGGTAAAAGTCAATAAAAACTAATTAAAAGTTTCTTTTCATATTCTTTATACCGAAGGCAGTTCTCAAACTGTATACCATTGTGTTTAGACAACGCTTTTTATTTCGTTTCATTAACGTGCCAAAGGAAAACACAACCTTTGACCTATAAGTCCACGTGTAAAGATAATACAACTTTTCCGATATTCTTTACATCTACACGTCTCATTTTCTCATTTTTACTTCTTGATATTCTTCGTGCTTCTTCTTTAAAACGTTGTTCTTCTGTTTCGTCTTTTTCATCTTTGTCTCCATTCTTCTTCTTTTCTTCAAGTGTTTCCGGCTTCTTCGTTGTTTACCTTCTTCTTCTTCTTCTTCTTCTTCTTCTTCTTCTTCTTCTTCTTCTTCTTCTTCTTCTTCTTCTTCTTCTTCTTCTTCTTCTTCTTCTTCTTCTTCTTCTTCTTCTTCTTCTTCTTCTTCTTCTTCTTCTTCTTCTTCTTCTCCTTCTCCTTCTTCTTCTTCTTCTTCTTCTTCTTCTTCTTCTTCTTCTTCTTCCTCTTCTTCGTCTTCTTTTTCTTCTTCTTCTCCTTCTCCTTCTCCTTCTCCTTCTCATTTTCTTCCAGTGTTTCTTCTGTTATTTAGGAAACTGACTTCCCATGAATATAAAAAAGAGACTTTCCACTGTCATCATCTTTGTTAATTGCATAGGCCCCATGGATTATGAGGAGTATGAATATAATGTATGTATTTTATAAACCTTTTTGAAAATTTCATTCAGAACACTTAATCATAGTGACATATAATATTACATAACGACACAGAAAAAGTTAGTTATTGGTTACAATATCAATATGTCAACAGTTCAGAAGAACACTTTCGACAGCGAGAAGATCATCGCGTATCATAATGTAGACCTATGAATACACGAATCGAATCACTGCATTCTTACCTGAAATAACTCTCGTATCCTTCGCCTCTTCAAATACACCTCCGGATCTTCCTTTTCCCCCATACTGTACTTCAATACACTGGGTTTGGCTTCTAAAATTGATATTTAAAGTTGTCTGCTCTTTCGTATGCCGTAGTAGGTCCTACCAGTTTTCTCGTACTACATGTATACTATAATCCACGGGCATTTGTAAGGCGTGTAAAACCAGTGTTTTGTAGATCGGCTAGCGTTGGCGACATCGATTGATTTACTGAATACAAGCTATCTCGCGAGCTGTTTCAGTTCTACCCGATTTCTACACCTTGTTGTGACGTAGAACGGACCCGACCAATCAGTGCCGCCGCCCATTATCCAATATGGCGACTTCCATGGTGCTTTTTCTGGTGGTCACTGGCGCAGTTTTCCTGCAGAATTTCTATCAAGTAGATGGAAACAGCGTAGAGGTGAGAAGTGTATAGTGTTGCTTTGAAAAGCAGCCACGGAAAATGTACATTCTTGATATTTGTGTAGGTTGCAAGGGATGAACGAACTGTTATGTTAGTAGTAAAATTAAGACCGCGGTCGGTCGGTTAGCTCAGTGCGATCAGACGCCGGTGCTAGCCGCCCAGGGATAGGCGCGGGTTGGGGTAACACTCTCAATAGGCGCGTGTCCCATATAAATAAGTAAATAAATTCGCCAAAAGGCCAAGGCATCATTTGTCCTGATTGAGGCATCTGAAACAGATTCAGCATGTCAAAATAGAGTCAGACACAGAATATAAGACACTTATGGGCACTTTTCTAGTTAATATTTAATGAACATGATTTCTCGATACATGTAGATCCCCTCGGATTTACCTTTCCTTAACTGTTTGGCTTGCAATTCTGCTTTAGTGTGATTAATATATTGATTATTTGTTTCATTTAACCCTGTGCGTGCCACGTGTGTCTTGTTTTCACATATGATACACACAAATCCCATAGAGAAGTGGTTTATCTGGCCCGGCCCGCAATTAGGGTTAACTTAATTTAATGTCCTATCCCAATTTCTTCCCACAACAGAATGAGGCTCAGCAATTCTTCAGCAAGGGCCACACCAATAACTGGGCTGTCCTGGTGAGTGACTTGCCTGGTTTTTATTTCCAGGCTGTTCAGCTGTTGTGCATTTTCAATGTAAACTCCAATATTCAATAAATGGGTTTTGGATGCTATAATTCTCAATTCCTTCTCTGGCTCACCCAAACATTTACGAAGGACAAAAAGCAGAGAATGAAAAAGTGTTTCTGAGGTTTGTGAGTGCTACGCTCATTTTTTTTTTCAGTTTGAATTAGAAATATCCAGAAGTCGGAAAGCCAGGCTATGGGCTAGTAAGTGGCCTATTGGTGTACACTTCACAGAAAAATGAAGGCAGATAGCATCAGCGACTATTTGTACTGGTAACAAAAAGTTATTTCCGGTATAATAGGTAATAGATCTTATTATAGTATAGAGTACAGATCTGGGTATAGATTTGTATATAGGATCTTCTTGCAGGTATAACAATATTGCTGATGTCATAATTGAATTATTAGTCTTTGGGAGATGGGAATGGAGGAAGGGAAGAACTGATCCTTCTATGGTCTTATGAAAGATATTTGAGATCTGATTGTCGCCCTCTATCCCTGCAGGTATGTACATCGCGTTTCTGGTTCAACTACCGGCACATTGCCAATGCCCTGTCTGTATACCACAGTGTGAAGAGACTTGGCATTCCTGATAGCCAGATCATCCTCATGATTGCTGATGACATGGCATGCAATGCCCGAAATCCCCGTCCTGGTGAGCCTTCAACTGTTCTCAGCTCTCAGTAAAGGAAAAGAACCAAAGTATAATCCTTTAAGAAAAGAAAGATGTTTCTTGGATTCTTTGAAAGTTATCTGCTCTCATTAAAGGAAAAAAAAGTAAAATCCTTAAAGAAAAGAAAGATGCATGTATTTCATGGATTCTTTTATTTAACTTTCTTTTTCTTAGACCAATTTTTGTCAAACCTTCACTAATATGTTTCTTTCATGTGTCTCCTTATATTGAAACCAAAATAATTTCAGGGTGAACTGTCCCTTTAAGTCATTCTTTTTGTTGTTTGTTTTTTACAGCTGCTGTGTTCAACAATGCCAATCAGCACATCAATGTGTATGGTGATGACATTGAGGTGGACTACAGAGGATATGAGGTATAGTAGGCAGAAGGTGTTGAATATATATTACATCATTTTATGTACATTGTGTGGAAGAGGAATTTTCTATGAAGGATAATAAACAATAAACTACACTCTAAATGTCAAAATGTGACATCATGAGCATGTGATCAAGACAACTGCTTATAAACTATGTGGGTTAGGGTAGAGCAAAAAGCAATGATCATAGCAGGGAACATATTTGTGGGTCATCAACTCTAGCGGGCTAGACAATGTCTAGTGGAAATCTCACTTGTGTGATGTTGTTTAGAACCAGAAACCTGTATAACAATGGATATTGCCAATGACACTACTTTGGTATTGTATTACAGAGGCAAATAAACTGGTTTACACCTATTGATTTAAATTGTATGCACACATCTGTCTGTCAACCCAGTAGCGAAGCATTACTTCACCTGCCTTTTACAGATTACTTTGTTTTGATCAGGAAGACAAATATGCAGCATGCTCTATTCCTCATTGATATGTTCCTGTTTAATGATTGGTTAGTAGTGCATCACGCAGCTACAAATATTTCTGAGGAAGAGAGGGAAAGAGAGATCAAAGGGAAATATATGCTTACGTCGGGCATGTCTTCAGGTATTAAGGCCAAGGTGCAAGTTAAAGTTCAATTGTTTTGCTCAAGCTGAAAGAAATATAAAAAAAAACAAGATTAATGGCTGCTCTGTATATTCATTCAACATTAGATCATGGTCCTTACTACAAGGTCCATAGAGGGATCCTTGGCAAATCCTTATCCACTATCATTAGGTCTTCATGAAGGATATACAGCAAAATTAGCAAATATTGAACAATTTTATTTCAATCAATCAATCAAGTCGGGTAGTATTCTCGAGTTCCATGGAAAAATTCTTTCCAGCGGTTGCCATCCATCATCAAATTAACTATTTCCTGTGTTTCTTGGAGACCAGTGTCTGTTCGTAGAGAGTCGATATATGCTCTCCTGGGTCTTCCCCTTTTTATTTTTCTATAAAGGGGAATACCCTATGCCTTCCAATTCACATCTGGAGCCAATAAATTTTTATACCCTAATGGCCAGCCTGCGCGCATCATGAAATAAAAATTATATGATGTGACTCTCCTTCCGGCTCAAATCAACAGGTGACGGTGGAGAACTTTATCCGTGTTCTAACGGGGCGGCTGCCCCCGAGCACGCCCCGCTCCAAGCGGCTGCTGACGGACGACCGCAGCAACGTGCTGGTCTACATGACGGGCCACGGAGGGGACGGCTTCCTCAAGTTCCAGGACGCGGAGGAGATCAGCAATGTGGAGCTGGCCGACGCCTTCCAGCAGATGTGGAAGAAGAGAAGGTGAGTCTGAGATCGGGGCCCTGTTGCACAAAACTACCCATAGATAGTAACTTTGCTATCAATGGCAACTTCTAGAGATACCTTGAATTTGATTGGCTGTCGATCAGTGTTACCATGGTAGCTGCCATTGATGACAGAGTTACTAGTAACGATACGTTTCATGCCACGGGCCCCAGATGTGATTTAGAGGTGTTTCAAATGTGGATTGTCTCTTTCCCATGGCCATCTATGATCTCTCTCACTGATACGCCATGCCACCTCCCATAGTCACCATTCCTTAACCATCATTGAATGTCATGTAAGAACCACTGTTACACTGTTGCCCAGACTTCTTTATTCTATACGGGAAAAAAATCTTGCTCTCTAGCACTCACACAAAGTAGTGGTATTCGTGCCTCTTGCTGTCTCTTCATTGATAAAAGTCACAAACTTTGTGGAGGTCTGTCCCTATTTCGCATCCACAGACTGAATGAAGAAACTGAATCACTAGTGTAGTGTATTGGATTACGTGATTGCTACTTCCAGTAGATATAATGCACATGCATATTTCATATATCTTTATGTTATGCTCTTTTAAGTTTCAACCATGCTTTACATGTAACACTTACACTTTCACTTCTCTCTGTCTCAAACTCTCAGTTCTCCTCTTATTCCCGTATTCCAATCTATACTTGACCACAGCATCCTGCCACTGGTCACTCCCTCACTTCTCTCACCCCCAAATCTCCTTGAACCAGCCAGTACCAATGATGACTAATGATGGAACTATTATACCCATGTATATAAAATCAAAAGTAGTCCAGAATAAAGATACTTGTAGTTTATACATCAAGCAGACAAGTCGCTCTTGTTCATGTCTTATGTATTATCCTTAGGCACCTCGCCTCAATACATGAAAACTAGATACATGTACAGGTGAATGACATCACTCATTACTATAAAGTTATGGAGAAAGATGTGAAAACATTACGAAAATAGCTTATTTCTTTATGACTTAATACTGTAAGGTGTAAGCTCTTTGTCTCTGAAGTCATCATAATTTTGGGGTGTTGTTTCCCAGGTACCACGAGCTGTTATTCATCGTCGACACATGCCAAGCGGTCTCGCTCTATAAGCACTTCTACTCGCCCAACATCATTGGCATCGGAAGCAGCCAAGTAGGCGAGGATTCATTGTCTGTGAGTACACATGCTCGGTCTTTTGATGTTGATGGATTAATCAATTAACCCTTCCTTGGCCAGAAGTGAGCTTCTATGTGATTTATGTGCGATACTGGTGAGCAGATACACATATACTGTAGCACATAAGAGTTAAAGTGACCAGTGGGGGAATAAATCTTATGCTTTGAATATGTATGTGACGTGTTGAAATGTGCAAATCGTGTGAGCTTTTCCTTCATGGATTTCCAATGATATTGTATTCACATGATTGACATTAAGTCATATGTCATAGCCGTTTACGGGTAGGAAGTTTTCCAGGTACATTGTATTGGACAATGAACTTTTACTATTTTTGCAATACCGGTACTTGCTATCTGCACCGGAGGGCGGAGATATACCAGTCGACTGTTCACGCTTGAATTTCTCTGGTTTGTGTTTGTTTTGTTCCTTTCAGCATCACCACGATTCTGCGATAGGGGTGTACATCATAGACAGATACACATACCATGTCCTGGAGTTTCTCGAGAGGATCACCCCATCCAGTCAGAAAACAATGAATGAATTTGTGAGCACTGTACTTAATACACCGTTGATGCATATTTACACAAGTGATACACACATATATGCATAGTACTGTAATTCATTTGGCACTCATAGGGATAAAGCAGGACTCCACACTAATAGGTGCCCAAGTTAGAACTCCCTACACACAAAATTTGTTAAAAAGGCATCTGGTTGCCCCGTTTATCCACGAGTACGATTACAAGACCTGGGTTTTATAGAGTGGTGTATTGAATTTCAATCACAGTGATATTCAGTATTACCAATCTATCACACATCCATATTTCAATAACAATTTATATTAATAGTATATGTATGTCTAAATGGACAAAAATATTTCCCTATTTAATCAATTGACTTGTAGTTAAAGATAGCCATCTTCAGAGGGAAATTGAGTTACATAGAATTGAGAAGAGTGCTGCATGAAATATGATTACAATATGATTGATTGAGGTACTGTGGACTTACTGTCTTATTATACCTCTCCTTGCCCCATAGTTCAAGGTGTGTCCACCACGAGTGTGTAAATCCACTCCCGGCGTCAGGGCGGACCTCTTCCAGAGAGACCCCAAAAAGACTTTGGTCACAGACTTCTTTGGCAGCGTGCGGAACGTGGAGGTCTCCACACACTCCTTGAACCTGTCTCGACCTGCTGTAGCTACTAGCGACGGTGGCAGTTCGAGCCAAGACCCCAGCCCAGCGGGGCAGGGGGAGGAGAAGGGACCGGCAGACCCTGCCCCTGCCCCCGAGATGCTCAAAGCCGTTCCACAGTTTCCTGACCAGAGTGTCTTGAGCCCATCAGAAATAGTAAGGGAATGTGTTTTCATTTTGTTTACTTTACCGGTATATGGGCAACAGAGTTTCCTACTGTGTTTCTAAACCTGAAAATGAGATGCAATGTTAATGATTTATTAATTGTCTAATTTTGCAGTATTGTTTCTTTTTCTTCAAAAATTGTTACTTTTAATTACACCATGTTAAGAATGACCAAATGGATAATGGAAAAGTGAAATGAATGTTGAATACTGGTAATTGAATCCCGCAGGCCTTTTCACATATTCACACTCTCTTCTTCCTTTTTGTCTCGCCCACCGGAGGTGAAGGCGAGACTAAGGGATCCAAATGGCGTCCGTCCGTCGTCCGTCCGTCGTCCGTCCGTCGTCCGTCCGTCGTCCGTCCTCCGTCCGTCGTCCGTCGTCCGTCGTCCGTCGTCCGTCACAAATGTTAAAGTTTACCTGCAAGACTCTCTTTTGACAAATAACTTCACATAGGTTGCTTGGATTACAACCTAACTTGGGTCATAGATGCACTAGGGGTACCTTCATGTTATGGTACGGTTGGAGGTCACAGGATAAGGTCAAAGGTCATTTGAGGTCATACGTTAAAGTTTACCTGCAAGACTCTCTTTTGACAAATAACTTCACATGGATTGCTTGGATTACAACCTAACTTGGGTCATAGATGCACTGGGGGTACCTTCATGTTATGGTACCATTGGAGGTCACAGGATAAGGTCAAAGGTCATTTGAGGTCATACGTTAAAGTTTACCTGCAAGACTCTCTTTTGACAAATAACTTCACATAGGTTGCTTGGATTACAACCTAACTTGGGTCATAGATGCACTGGGGGTACCTTCATGTTATGGTGCCGTTGGAGGTCACAGGATAAGGTCAAAGGTCATTTGAGGTCATACGTTAAAGTTTACCTGCAAGACTCTCTTTTGACAAATAACTTCACATAGGTTGCTTGGATTACAACCTAACTTGGGTCATAGATGCACTGGGGGTACCTTCATGTTATGGTGCTGTTGGAGGTCACAGGATAAGGTCAAAGGTCATTTGAGGTCATACGTTAAAGTTTACCTGCAAGACTCTCTTTTGACAAATAACTTCACATAGGTTGCTTGGATTACAACCTAACTTGGGTCATAGATGCACTGGGGGTACCTCCTCTATTGTGCAACTGATTATCATCCTGTTTTGTCTTTGTCTAATCTAATAGAACTTGGTGGAGGCTTTTTATTCCATCTCAAAGAAGGGGGAAGGTGGGGGAGGGGGAGTAGAAAGAGGAAGTAGCATTGCGTGAAATAGCCCTTCTCATTTATGGAATGTTACATTCTATGGCAGATATTTCACAATCAGCCAGGGATACAATTCTTTTGCGTAGCAACGGAGATCGCGATATTTCTGGTTATTTTCGCAAGTGGGCGAGACACAATATTGCTAATGCCTTGTTCTCATTCACTCCTTTCTTATCTTCAGACTTTCCTTCTTACTTCTGCTCTTCTCCTTGTCATTCAACAACTGTTCCTCTTCTTCCTCCTCTTTCTTTACATCATTCTCCTCCTTTTCTCCCCTTCCTCTCCTCCTTTCTCCTCTTCCTCTCCTCCTGTATTACCTTACACCTCCTCTTTCTTTACTTATGGCATTGACACTGAGGTTTGTTTCAGGGTCATTCCATGGGGTTGGGGCAAAGTTTTCATGCAATGTCCATGTAATGGAGGTATCAACCTGTGCAGTTCACCATGAAGATCAATTCACATGTGGTTAAGTTTTGAGCTGTCAATAAAAAAATGCTTTCTTTTCTCAGTAAAAGACATTAAAATTGGAAATCTTTTATGGATTTGAAGCAACAGGCATACCAAAATCTACCAGCGTTACATGGACATTATATTGTTTCTACATGGACAAGAAATGTTCATAAGTCAAATTGCAATATGCCTCTGAGAAATAATACTGGATGGGACCCCATTTTTTTTTTACTCATGCCATTATTGGAATATATTTGCGTGGTTTGAAAAAGATATGGACTTGGAGTAGTGGTATGTCCTAAAAATTGCCTTTACCCCATGGAATCACTCTTCACTATGTTTTCTTTTCATTCAGGAAAAACGTGGTGTCAAGTTCTCTACACAGTTCATCATCTCAAGCAGCCTTTTCAGCGGCCTCGTGGTGATTACATTATTTACCAAGACCTTCTCATGACGCTGACCAATTTCTGTTCTTTTCTTAAAATTTAACTATGCCACATGCCTCTTGAATTCCACTTTGAATGGTAAATCATGTTCTTGATGTCAAAAGGAATATTAGCTGTTTGTTGTTAATGTAAGTGTTTTCTTGTAAGAGCCAAGCTTATTAAAAAAAAAATCACATTTGCCTTTCAAGGTTTGTTGCAAGAGTAATGTCCATTGACACAATGATATTTCTTAATGTGAAATTCTTTTGGTACATGTACGTTACTCTCATCAATTAGCTGTACGGGTACAAATCCTTTGACTGCACTGTAACGAGTAATTTGCCACGTAGCTGCTAACTTCAAACAGGTTTGGAGTTATTATGACCAACACAGTGCTAGAAAGATATGCAGTTGCATACATTTGCATACATATTTGAGATAAGATGTATCTTGTGATTACTTATAATGTTTCCAATGATTTATTATAAGGAAAAAGATCACATGAGGTATACATCTGGACACAAATGCACATATAATCAATCAGTTTCATAAACTTAGACTGATCTTAAACCCAACAAAGTTATTTGTGGTTTCCGCCTGAGAGTGTTCCCTAAGCTTGCCATAACCCTCTTATTACCATGGGCTCATTCAATGCGTCATGAATCAATGGTCTCTCCACATATTGGTACTGAGGGGGCACTCCCCCCCCCCCCCCCCCCCAAGTGTTGTCTGTGTTCCATTGTCCAGATCTGTGGGGGAGGGGGGTGGGGGCCACACTGGCTACACATGTGCGCAGATGCAAACAAAAATTGCCGTCATTGGGTTTAATGCAGCCTGTGCTAACATTTACTTTACATATTTTTTTGTAGCGAGCAAAGGAAACAATGCTGTGTGATTCAATGTTCAATGATGTTTGTTGTGTAAACTGTGGAATTATTTTTCTGAAAAGGTAGTGTATCTCTGTTGCACACAGCCATCAATTGATGTAAAATATTGCATGAACCATAAAACTGACTTCAAGATCAATTTGGTGAAATATAAAACTTAACAGTGACATTGAATGCAAATAATGCATGAAAAGCATACTGAAATTTGTAATTCCCTCTCAGGCAAAGCTCCTCTTTCAAATGTGAATTAGATTTGAAGTTGAACGAATGGGAGGGTAATGATACCATGAAAAAGAATTGAATTGAATACAATAAAAACAAATCATGGACCTTCTTGGGCAACTACATTTGTTTGAAATGACATACTGTATAGAGTTGTCATTGTCCTGATGTACACTGCATATTACAGACAATACCTCAAGGATCACTTCCCTGCAAATGAGATAAATGATATATTATTTTAATGATATGCTGTACATGTAAATTCATTTGCATAAAGACCATTGAGTTTGTTTCTTATAAATCACGCAATTTCATTCATACATGAATCTAATCTGTGCAATTTGTAATTCTTTGTATATATGTACTTTTACAAATAAATCTGGACATTTTGTTCATGTATTTGAAAGTCTGAATTATTTTGGTAATTAAGGAATATAATGTGAATTGTACAGTTGTACATGTTATGAAATCATGCATTTTATGATGAAAGGAGTGAAAAAATACTACATGTACCAATTTTGTGATTTGTGTTAATAGCATACACTTTGAAAAAAATCGGGGGGGGGGGGGCATATTTTTTCGGTAGATTGTATGTATGTATGCATGAGTGTACAGATGTATGTATGAGTGTATAGATGTTTGTGGGAGAGATATTTTTTGGCACAACTGAATCATTTGAAATTATGACCACCTTGCACCACCAAAATATTGAATATTGAGTGTTGAATTTCCTCCAAAATAACTTCAGCTAAAATCCTGCTCTGAATGTTCATTATTATACAGACAAGTGTATTTCAAACTCGTCTTTCTCCTTACCAATGTGCTGTGGCAAATTTGTACAGGGCAAATTCTCTTAAGCGTACAAAACCTTGTAAAGAACAAATCAATACATTTCTTTGATATTTTATTATCATTGGCAGGTTTATTTAACCCTATATAGCCCGGGCTATTTTGAAATTGCATAGCTGGGGGGTGGGGGGTGGCCAAAACAGTCCCCCCCCTAAGATCTCGCCCATTGATCACGCGATCGCGACAAAAATTGGCAAGTACATCACCCATGACGCAATCTCCACAATTCAATTGTCAATTGCACCAAATTCATTCAAATTTATTTTTAATGAATTATGCATACAATTATAATTTGGCTGTAAATCTTTAAATATAGCCCCCAAACTGCTATATTTCAGTCTAGACGCTCTTAGGATTATTATCAAGTTAGGATTTTAAAAAATGGCAATATCAACTTTTTTCTTATGTATTTCTTTGTTTTTCCGATGTAATGTTTTTCACTGTTTTTTCGATGGAAATCATTGACAACACTATATCAGTCATAAACAACATGAAATCTATTCTTTTTCATCAATAAAAATGAAAATAATGATACATTTATGAATTTGGCTAGATACAGAATTTGCATTGGATTTCTACATGAAATCACATTTTTGAGCAATTTTTGGTCTGACACGCATGTACAAAATGTTACGTAACTTTGGAACCGCGTACCCTCGTGTCGCAAAGTTGGTCTCGTTGATCAATCACTCCTCTACATACAACACACTTCCAAATACAGCTTACTTCAACAAAGTACAACATAATCATACTGGACTATATAACACAGAATGGAATACATGTACTGAATTGGTGAATACTTTGATGAAAAAAGATGTGTTTAATCATTACATGTAGACCACAGATCAAATTCTCTTCACTGGAAGTGTCCTTCAATTAACACTAAATTTACATTACATTATAAATGTGATGCAATGTGCAGCCACATCAAGGTTTTGCTAGCAGTCGATCATGTCCGCTTCACTAGTGTGTGAATCCAGAAGTGGACATGACATGACCCCCCAAAAAACTGCATGTGGTTGCACAGTGCATCATGGAACGATTTTCCCTTCATTGCAGTATGGAGGATTCAAACACACCCTTGACTGTAATAGCGTCTGTCTATAAAGACCACCAGACCATGAAGGCTGCTCTTTCTGTTGCCCCGAGGTGGTCTTTATGCACAGGTTTGAGTTAAGTTTGTAGTAGATATTACTTTTATTAATATTACTTTTATTAGTACATCAACATACAGTATAGCCTAGTTACTAGGCTGAGGAGAGCGTGGTCACTACTGAGTCTGTTAACAACTATGTCTGGTAATACAGACTAGGCCCGCCCCCTAATCCCTCTGACTGCCATGGGTCCTCTTTTTCGCCCACTCCACAGGATCCATGGCAGTCAGAGGGATTAGGGCCTAGTTTGTATTACCAGACGTAGTTGTTAACAGACTCGGTTGTGACCATGCACACCTTAGCCTAGTAACGAGGCTACATACAGTATAATTGGATATTGCAGAGTTATTATCTGTAGTCCATGAGAGATTAACAAGTTATCCCTCTCTAGAAGGCCTTCTTGGAAACGGAACTCGGTAATCCAAAATGTCACCGGTGAAGTTGAACATGGTACAGATGTCACCCTCAAATCAGAAGTGTCCCTTCAGGTTTTGATACTCCATGTACTATGTGTCCATCATCTCGACATCTTGATCCGTTGAAGACGTCTTTGATTTCCTCTTCGCCTCTTTCTGGAGTGGTTTGGGTGGTTCGACCTCAACTGTAAATGAAAGTAGTAAGAAGGACAATAATGTATGTCAAGTCGAATTGGTAAGAAGTTAACACAAATTCATTTGAAGTAGTATAATGAACATTGATGAGAAATTGGAAACATGATATCCCCCCCCCCTAACAGCAGAGTATGACAGTATTACATTCACTTGTATCCAGTGATTCATTGTCAGTGGATGGAATGCAATCTGAATCCATCAGTTACTGCTAATCAAACAAACCTCTGACAAGCTTTGGGGTTGTGAATATATTCTGAAAGCGGCTCATTGACTTTGGGTAATTTGAACTGGCGTACATCTGCCCATGCGATGCGCGCATTGCATCTACGACCTGGGCCATGTTGCATATAGGTTTTAAATTATTGTAACTTACCATCAATGGTAACTATGGCAACAGGTGCAATGCTGATAGCTTATTGGCTGTTGCTCTGGTAGTTACCATTGATGCTAAGTTACAATAATTGGAAAACCTATATGCAACATGGCCCTGGCTTGTATATTCCTGCCATAGCATACTTGTTTGATTGTTCAATCATCCAAGGGTGTGTGCATACCTGCCATCTCATTTGCTTCTCTCTCTGCGATCATCCTCCCTTTCATCAGCTTCCGCTTCTTCTTCGAGGACAGCGCGACATTTGCCTTTGGGTTTTTCCTACAGGGTCAGAGAAATAAGAGGTTACAAACCTACTACATGTCCCTTTACTGATTGTTGTTCATGTTGCTCTTTCGTGGATATATGTGTTTGAGGGGTAATCTATAAAATCCACTCCAGGTCAATATACTCCCCCCCCCCCTCCCCCCGAACCCCAAAATCTCCCCCTACAAAAAATACCCCCCAAAATTACAAAAAAAAATACAATGAAGTCTGAACATACTGGCTAATACTACTTCTACTCATTTCTGTGCAATGTGTGGCTAGGCTTCATTGTGAGTGCTGTGGGAAATAACATCAATTTTCCAAAGCAGTGATTTGGGCTATAGTAATAACTGCAAGGCTTTCTGAGAAAATTATACACATAAATACACATTAATACAAAAAATAGCATGTACAGTTCAGTGAGAAAAAAACACAAATACAAACAAATAACATGTACAGTTCAGTGAGAAATAAGCACAAATACAAACAAATAACATGTACAGTTCAGTGAGAAAAAAACACACAAATACAAACAAATAACATGTACAGTTCAGTGAGAAATAAGCATAAATACAAACAAATAACACGTACAGTTCAGGGAGAAATAAACATCATTATTTAATTTGCATTTTACATGTGGACAATAACAGATAACTGACCTTAAGATCTTGTTCATATGCTTGGTGACGATCTCCCCCGTTCGCCCCGACTCCTGCTCATCCTTCCTGGCATCAAGTTTTCTGCGAAGGGGCGGCCTTGACCGTTCGCGCAGACGCTTCAACTTTCCCTTCGACTTGACGTGTTTGTAAGCTGGTTTCTGCGAAGGAGTTAACCATGAAAGTAAGAAACATAATGAGAGATCTGAGTTCTAAATGGAATCGCTGCGAGTGGATAGACAGATTGATAAGAGATTAACGACATCACCAACACTTAAGTGTCATAAAAGTGTCGAACAGTTAATCTGGAAAGACTTACATTACACAGTAATAATTACCTATAATACCATTTACAAATTATATAAGCTGGATTATCAATTTTCAGTAATAAATTGATGTGTTAACTTCTTCCCCGGGATAACTTCCCTGCTCTTTACGAAAAGAGAAGCAGGTTCTTTTAACGTGCAAATGGTATGACTGTTCTTTACACTTGGACCGACGGCTTAAAGTCTCCTCCGAAAGACTTCGATGCGAGCGGAATATATTATCACGATTATACAATATACAACAACAGTCAATCGTCTCTTTGACTCGACATATTTGTAAGCAGGATTTAGTGACGGAATTTACCATGAAAGCAGGAAACATAAGCAGAGATCTGAGCACTTAATGAATCGGTGTCGCTTCGACTTGACATGTTTGTAAGCTGGTTCATGTGAAGAAATATTCCATGAAAGGAAGAAAATTTGAATACGACATGGAAACAGTGAGAATGGAATATATTATCACGACTCTTCGACTTGACATGTTTGTAAGCTGGTTCATGTGAAGAAATATTCCATGAAAGGAAGAAAATGTGAATACGACATGGAAACAGTGAGAGTGGAATATCATCACGATTTTATCATGATCATAGAGTATACAAAAAGAGTGAAAAGTCTACTAGACTTGACATGTTTGTAAGCTGGTTCATGTGAAGAAATTATCCACGGAAACAAGAAACATAATGAGAGATGTGAATAATACATGGAAACAGCGCGATTGCATACATTAAAATTTACGCTCTTTTTTCACAAGAGTGAACAGAACTTGCAACTATACGATATATATCATATATGTTATATGTTATTATGCGGTTTATTCCCGTCAGCAACACATATAATTGATTCAAAAAATTTTATAGGCCTATGTTATAAAATGTAATACATTGCTTCTGTGAATACTGGTAAATATTGCAAATACTATTACATGTACATATTTCGAAACTGTTTTATTTTCTTTTTCTTAAAGAAAACATATGTGTATACTATAAATTGTATTGTACAAGTTATTGTGTATTTCTCATACCTCGAAAGGGGTCGTCAGAAATAATAAATAAACTTCAAACTTCAAACTTCAAACCGACAAGAATGACCGCTTGTTCAATATGGACATACTGACAAGGCGTGAGGCAGATTAATGACATTCACATTTTCAATGCCAAACAAGGTGCTGATTTACATGACTTGTTTGTATTGATGGTGAAATAATAAACCAGTGGCAGAACATACATGGGCTAGAACACCACAGGAGGGTGTTTCACCAAGCTGTTCGTAAGTTACGAACGACTTTGCGAACGACTGGTTATCCCTTCTTTTGCTAAATGCGTGACCACACTTTGTTAATTGAGAATCTGATTTAGCACAAGAAGGGATAACCAGTCGTTCGTAAAGTCGTTCGTAACTTACGAACAGCTTGGTGAAACACCCCCAGGTCATAATAACATGGAAAATTGGTGAGACTGGCTGAAGAGGCCTGAGATGAATTGATTAATAAATTAATAGATAGGTAGATGGGTAGATCGATAAAGTAAAGAAAGAAATGCGTAGTTTATTATAGTACATTATACTATTATTTCAAAAATAGCAATAAGAGAAATTATACAGAAAAGACTTAAAAAAGTAACAGTAGTATATTAAAGAACAGAAGACAATATTGTTGGATGTAGCAGTAATAGACGTAGAAATTAGTAGTAACACACGGAGTAGAAATAGTAGTAGTAGTAGTAGTAGTAGTAGTAGTAGTAGTAGTAGTAGTATTAATAGTAGTAGCAGTAGTGGTAGTAGTAGTAGTAGTAGTAGTAGAAGTAGTAGTGGTAGTAGTAGTAGTAGTAGTAGTATTAGTAGTAGTACTAGTAGTAGTAGTAGTAGTAGTAGTAGTAGTAGTAGTAGTAATAGCAGTATAGTTTTACAAAGAGGGACAAAGTTAGAAACCAGGATTTGAGAAAGAAAACTAAAGTACGGGACATAGTACAGGAAATTAAATCAAAGAAATGGAGGTGGGCTGGTCATCTGGCCAGGAGGAAAGATGACAGATGGACATATAAATTAACCATCTGGACTCCCAGAGCTAACACCAGAAGAAGAGGCAGACAAAGTAGGAGGTGGATTGACGATATTAGAGAATATGGTAGTGTGACATGGAAACGAACGGCACAAGATAGATCAAGATGGAAAAATGATGAGGAGGCCTTCCTTCAGCAGTGGAGAGAAATAGGCTAAACAGAACAGAACAGTAGTAGTAGTACATGTAGTAGTAATAGGAACAGTAGTTACTACTAGTATTACTACTAGTAGTAGCAGTAATAGCAGAAGTAGTACAAGTAGTAGAAGTAGTAGTGGTAGCAGTAGTAGAAGTAGAAGTACATGAAGTATCAATAATATTAGTAGTAGATTTAAAGATTGTCCGTCCCTTTTGCAAGCTTAAAATTTGAAATCGTCTATCATGATCGTAAATTGAAGAAAGTGTGATTCAAGACCATTTCTAAGAATATAGTATGTTGAAGCTTTCTGTATATGTAAAAATTTCAGCCGTTAAATTTCAAACCGACTTTTTTCGTACTACGAAAAAAGTATTAGTCTTTGTTACAGCATCTATGTGGTTATTATGCATGTGTGAAATCCTAATTTTATGAGTAATTACCAAACTTTGGAGATGATTCCTTCTATGAACAATTTTTTTTTTCATAATGCGTTTTATAATTTAATAAACAGGTTAATCAATAAAGCAGATATTTCAACACAAACTGCTAAGAGCCTGAGGTAAATACTATTAATCAGACGTTGTTTACGTGCATTATTTGAATTTTACACTACGTATCAGTTTCAAATAATGAATATGCACCTTGCTAACACTTCTCTATATATTTTGCCAATGTTTCGATGGTTTTGTGGTGATCTGAAAAAGGGACGGGCTGTCTTTAAGTCACATTTCAATCATTTCGACATGCCATCACAAGAACGCAAAGGGAAGATTACTAAGTCTCCGTGTATTCAAAGCTAATGTTAGGATGTGCCATTTGTAGTATGAAACAACAGCTGTGGCTTTATTGGATAACACCACACCGTATTTACTGAGCAAACAACATCTGTACCCCACTGCACGGTGCAGGTGGATATGTTATTTGCCATTCAAACTCAGAATGCGAAGTACATGCACGTATATCGCACACATTGCGAATTACATTATCATACTTGATAAATAAAATTATTAGCAATTGCCAACACATTTCGTAGTAGGATTAACAGCAATGACTTGAGTGCACACGGTCCCGTATAACTAGGACACTTATCAGCTGAATCGCTAACGGAAATCGCAAACTGATAAATGTCAAGGACTTCTGATGTTATATCTATCCCACTCGACATAATCTTCAATATGCAGGCGGTATGACTGAACGCATCAAACCAGAGTTCCGTGTACAACGTTTGGCAATACACAGCCAAATAAGATAGGCGTACAATGGGACTAATCAGATGTGTCGAAGAACACTTCGTACATTAACAGAAAGTTTTAGAATCCTCTACCGTCATGCTACGGCTGTGACATGGATTCTACGTCTCATATTTGTTAACATCTAGGTGGACGTGACGCGTATGCATCGCATTGTTAATAGCAGCCGCCATTCACAACCTACAACTCTCCTTTTTATGCGGCACATTGTTTCACAAGCCCCGAAAATGCGAGGTGGGACTGAATGAATATAGGCCACTGATCTGCCACATGATCTCAAGAACACACGTTGACATTCCTAATCATCGACAGGTCATGGTAAACGCGATAACGATCGAGCCACATCGCACCATAATTATGAATATCGATCGAACCTGCACGCAGTTGTTCTACCGACAGTCAAATTACTAACGACCTCTTGCATGTACGTTCATGTACATTTCATTCTGCAACCAGCACGGTTAACTCTTCGTGTGCCAGATAAACTGCTGCTCTATGGGATTTACGTGTATTACTTGTTTAAAAAAAAAGGCACATGGCTCGCAGGGGGTAGGAAGGCGACACGATTTTGCCGCGATTCGTAAGTATCTACGACTGTAAATGTCAGTTCACCTGCTCGTACAAATCCTATGACCGGGTCCTGCGATTCAGCCAGTCGCAGAGTCCTATCGCATCGTATCGCGTCGCTTGCGGTAGCCTTTACCTGTTCTGCCCTACTCTGACAAAAGGAAGCAACTAACAAAAGAGATTTTTCTTGTAAATGAGCAAAATGTGTCTTTCACTTGCATTGGCATCAGTGAAAATGTTAAGATTGAATATCTCACAGCAAGATGAATATATCTTGTCCGTATGGAGGCCTGGGTACAATCTAAGAATACCAATAACCCAGATTTGAGTGATTTGTCATTTGCTTCCTTTTGTCAGAGTAGGGTAGTGTTCACATCGCGATCATCTGGTTCATTTGTAAATAGATCATTAACGTGATTCAGTGAGGAGCCCGCACATCTAAATGTTTTATGAAACTAGTTCGGGAACTCCATATGTGCCGGATGAGAAGCTGTTGTGTGGGATTTGTGTGTACGTGTGTTAAAAAAAAATATGACCGTGGCACATTTAACGCTTAGAATCCGATTTCGTAATGTATTCTCAACTTTCCCCCCTATCTGCCTGGTGACGCGTTATTACATTCACCTGTTTTCACCCGTTTCAACGGATGTAACGCACTCTGAATCTATCAGTTGTTCCTCCTCGCACAAACCTCGGGACAAGCTTTGGGGTTACCATTGATTAACATATTGTTTGAACGACGTCAATACAAACTGCATACATATCGGAAATGGTCTATTCATCTCGACAGGAGCATATATAATTATGTTGACCCTTTGTGTGTAAAATTGACTCCTGCTCTACGGGATTTGTGTGTGTTATTGGCGCAAAATGACAACACAGGTGCACGCACGGAGAACCAATAGCTGCTGTACTCATGCCTTCCTATTTGATACACTGTTGAGCATGTATTCATTGAGGCAACGCGATTTTCACCACCCCCTCGATTTGCCTAAATTTTCATCATTAACGCGACTATCACCATGCGGGTGGCATATTCTGCTATTTCAAAACACCGTATAGGATTTTACGACACAATCCTATATAATAATTTGGATCCCTAATACTACGCATTATTTGACCTAGTTGCAGTCAACTACGTTCGTTCATCATGATCGTGCATAAGTTTTGTGTACATCGTAAACATGGCATTGCGTGTTTCTAGGCAACGGGTAGGCAATGCTTGGATGGCATTGGCAACATTGTGGCTAATGTCTGATTTCTACCAATACACCATTTTCGTTATGTATTCATATCGCATGTACGTTATTCAAACAACACGTTACTAATGGTATCCCCAAAGCTTGTTCGATGTAAGCTCAGTAGCAACAACTTATATATTCAGAGTGCGTTCCACAAAATACAGGTGAATGTAATAACGCGTAAGTACGTTAAGGAAAAGTTGTGACTTCATGGCAAAATGGCTTATTGGAAAACGCTTTCTACATCTTTCTCCGATGAAAAGGCTATATGCACGGAAGTAAAAGATATTATAATAAAACTCTCTAACTGCCATCAATGCGTGTTTGCACAAGTGTTTGCACAGATTAAGTCTACAGAATGGCAGTAGCCTGTCTGGTTCTCAGAGGGTAAACATTGCCTACATCAGTGAAGACTTATGACATCGCCTTCTTCGTTTCAATAATACATGAAAAGCACTTGGGCCAACGGGAGACGACACGATCCGATCAGTCGTATGATTCTGCCATGATTCTGCGACTGGCTGATTCGCAAGACCCGGTCATTGGATTTGTGCAAGGTGACGTCACATTTCCGTACAACTGCAGAATCGTGGCGACATCATTCCCGTCTGCGGTGGCCTCATACTACTGTAATAGGGGGACCCCGCATACTAATCGTTATAATTTGGTTCTTACTTCCCCAGGTCAATGATCGCTCTACGGGAAGGTGATCGTGCGCAATCCGATCGGACGGGGTCAAGTCCACTCACAAAGCGAGCAGGGGGGAGTAGTAACTCTTAACGACCTGTTACATGATTTTCACCAAGTGCAAGCAGCCTGCTCTTGCTTCATGTACGTAACTACACAGCGGCAATCGACTCTCTCAAGAAACGCGCTCTAATTTTTGCAAATATGGAAACGGAATCCACGACGTCATGGCAATCCTGGATGCGAACTCTTCTCATCTATGCGCTGGTGATTTCAGCCTGTATGTTTGTAGCCTCAAGACGCAAAGCCTGCTCATTTTACGCCAGATATTACCTCCTATTTTTCTCCTACGTCGTCTTCGGAGTATTGTGTATTCCGTTCATGCTATTCAACCCGGGAAGCCCCAAGAATGCGTGGTAAGCTTCAAAACGACCGCTAGCTCTTTTAGCGTATTTAGAGTTAGTCTACCTTCAAGACTGTTCGGCATGTCTAAACCAAACTGTTCAATAAAGCCGGTCTGGCTGCAGTAGACTATTCATTCTCAATTTCTTCTCCAGATCCTGAGAAAAGAGGAGAGTGATACAATGACTAGTCTTATAGTACTAGACTCTTTTGGTCAGTTGAGGTCATAAATGTCCAACGGCTTAATTGGAAGCCAAGCTTATTTATAGTATGCTGAGTGGAAAATCAACGAGCGTACATGAATACTTGTTGTATACTGTTGTTATATGTGTGACACCCGGGAACAAAACATTATTGTTCGTTTCCAAGAATGGAAATAAGGAACAATCATAATAGGTAGTTCTCGTCACAGTAATAACAGAAAGGGGAAATCGTTGTCATCGCAGCAAAATGTATCATAACGTGCTAGTAGAATAAGTACTGTTAGTCGTGGTAGAAGCAGCAGCAGTCGTAGTCATGTGATTTAGTTGCACTGTTTAGTTTAAATAGCAGTAGCAGTAGGGGTATAAATAGTTTGCCGTAATACAAAATTGTAGTAAGTAAATTTTGTATCACACCTGACGAAGTGTTGCAGCGGCGCACGAAACGTCGTGATCTTTTCGATTCCGTTTACCTTACATTGCGAGACAAATGATTATCAGTAGCCAATTATTCGCAATGAGTAACATATTTACCATTAATAGAAACATAAGTTGTAGCTTAAGTAGAAGTAAGGTTGATTGAAGTAGTATATAGAAGTAGCAGCAGTAGTAGTAGTAGTAGTAGTAGTAGTAGTAGTAGCATGCAGCAGCAGCAGTAATGGTAAACTACTAAGAAGCAATAATAATATTTAGTTGTCCTTGTATTATTAGTCCATGCTCTAGTATTAGTAGTTGTAGTCATATTATTATCATTATTATTATTAGTAGTAGTAGTAGTAGTAGTAGTAGTAGTAGTAGTAGTAGTGGTAACAATAGAAGTAGTAGTGGATGAGTATAGCGAACGGGCAAATAAAAATAATGAGTCGGCTTAGGAATAGAATGGCTCATCGTACGTTTGCAACTCTGTCTTATTAAAGCATGTGTATGAAGCGTTCCATCCATCCTTGATCTTACTCACAGGAGAGCCTTCAGAGGGTGTCCCCCCATGTTTATGATTCAAATTCCGCCCCCTCCCTCACCCCCCCCCCCACCTCTTCCGTCATAACAAATCATAGGCTCGTTGCATTCACACGAGTTTCTACTCTCTCGTCGCCATTGGCATGAAGATGTGCAGTAAGCCAACTTGGTTTTCACAGTCTAGTGTGTGTTAGGAATGAGGGGAAACACTCTTGAGTTCTGACATTCAGATATAAAGCTTCTCTTTATAATTAATAAATAAGTGCAGGGATTTACAGGTGAATAACGGCTGGGTGATCAATGCACATGTAGCAGAGCGACGTGTTTGAAACAAGCACTGCCGAGGTACGGCTGGCATAGCATCACCTTTATTCCCTTTCGACTCCACTGGGTCAATGAATATTATGGATATCTGAGAAGCAGGGTGATCATTGTTACAGTAATGTGCCTATAGCGAGCAGGAAATGGGATAATAATTCAAGACAAGAAAGTCTTGTTTTCAAAGAAAACAAAAAAATAAAGGGTAATCAAAAAGAGGGGAAAAAAGAATATAGGATGCATCATATCACCACAGCACCTAGGGTTCGCGCTTTAACCTATGGAATCCTCTAATATCCTAACTATCGTTTCCTTTCTCCCGTGACTATTTGTTTCTGCAGGTGGTTGATAAAGTACGGCAAGTTCCTGCAGCTTCCTCTGTGCAGAGTGAGGATAACGCGGAAGGGCTGCCCCTATCCCGAGGGACCCTGCGTGATTGTCTGTAACCACCAAAGCTCGCTGGACAGCCCCAGTATGTTCAATACCAGGCCCCGTTGCATAAAACTTACTATTAATGGTAACTCTGTCATCAATGGTAACTACCGTGGTAACATCGCATCAAATTCAAGGTTTTCATAGAAGTAGCCATTGATAGCAAAGCTATCATCAACGGTAAGTTATATGCAATAGGGGCCAAAATCGTCACATTTTTGACACCAATATTTCGTTGGCGGGCTGGATCTACGTGTTTATAGGGTCAGTTATAAGGGTCATTATCATGGCCACGGCAAGTGGCAGAGGTAAAATTCTCCAGTGTGAACACACCCTAAAGCTGCGTTCACACGGCGTTAGGTTTTTAATTAAACCGCTCACATTTAAACGTAGTTCAGCGCGCACATTTTGATTATCGCCGATCAGTCAGATCAGGTCACTGGATCTATGCAAAAGGTGACGTCACGCTTCCACTCGTATAGGTCCACACGACTTCTGAAATTCCTTGAAACCATCTTATGACTATTATCCAGTGATCGCGCATGAACTCGTGCTTTCACGCAACCTGATAATTTACGGTGCATTATCTTTGTTTACACTATGTGAAAATTGTAATACTTCTACTGGGGATCGGTCAATTTAAAAGCAAACGCAAAAAACAACAACACACACACATGAAAGATTACTCCAGTACCCTTGATCAATTAGTGTTGACACACTACATGCACTATCTGATCATACCGATAGGACTACTAGGTTAATGCCTCTTGAACCATTTGAAGTAGTGTCCATGCTTGAACGCAGAACCGCGTGACTATCGAAATATCGCGTCGAAATAAGTTTTACACAAACTGAGATGATTGCCTGTTTCTACGGATGAGCAAATTTTAAGGAGCAATTTCAAGGAACAAGACGGGAAAAAACACACTGTTGCTTTAAGACTACTTCGATGCCAATTATCACTTATAAGTCGGAAAAAATATTATTGTAAGCGACGTTTCGTCGGCGAACTCCAGGCTTTTTCTGGCTACTGTCCAGACTCTTCTTACATAAGACCACTGGAGTTTCTGGACAGTAGCCAGAAGTAAGTTTCTAGGTTTTCCGTATTATAACTTCTCTATTTTCTTTAAGACTGTTTGAATGCTTAGAGTAGCGTAATTTTGCTACCATATCAGTTCGCCTGTGGGTGACTGTGAATGTAAATGTGTACGTGTGTATGTATATACTGTATGTCTTCTCTCTCTTTCTCTCTCCCTTTCTCCGTCCCTTCCTCTTTGTCTCTCTCATGAGCATCGTTCTCGATTTGTTTATACTGTAATTGCGCTGTAAATTGTTCTTAGTTATAATCTGTGCTTTCCGTTTACGTCACCAGTCAGATTCGGATTTTGTTTGCAGTCATGTCCGCTCAAGTGCACTAGTGTCTGAGACCGGAAACGGACATGACAAATATCCGAAGGTCGCTGCGCGGCGTATTCATGGGGGATTTTTACAGTACCATCTATCTCTATGCGGTGTGGAGAATTGCACTGTATTTTTCCTTACAGTCTACCAGCTATTTATCATGTTTGTACCACCAGTTATGATGCACGAGGAGATCTGGCCAGGAAACTGCGTGGTCATCATGAAGAGGGTGATGAAGTACACGGGACCATTCGGCCTCTGTCTCATCCTCTCGGGGACCATCTTCGTCGACCGGAAGAACACGAACAGCGCCAAGGACATGCTCCGCAGCACCGTGGATGCGATCCATCGGCATCAGGTCAGGAAAATATGGATTTCAATTCTATTATTTATTTAACAAACAAAATAAGCAATTTTCATGAACAAATAGGTATCACCAGAAAGCCGATGGCTTGTGAGGTGTGATGACCTTTAACATGCGGTTCAATATACATTAAATATATCATGTATATAGTCTATTATTTAAATGACAGGCAGTAGCATGAACCAAAGTACACAAATTACATAAGAATACGTACTTTAAAAAAATACATCAAAGTCTGATGCGGAGACTACTCTAGTAGCCTGGCTTCCAGGCTGTTGGTCATTTCTGATCCAAACTTTAAAACTAAAGTCTAAAATTTTAAGACTATATTATTCTCCTGTTTTCTTCTGCTTTCTATTGAGGGAAACTTATTTTGTGATTGGAATAAACCTTGAACTGTATTCATATTAACCCACAAGGCCTTGTTTCTACTGCTTCACGAATATCATTATAGTGATTGAATATTCCAATTTTCCAACATATCATAGCTGTAAATTGTTTTATTGATTAATTATAATCGTGCCTATCAAAATAATTCGTTTGTTTTGTTTTCATGGTTACTATAGTATCGGGTGTGGTTTTTCCCCGAGGGCACCCGACGACTCATGCTGAAGAAAAGATCCGAGGAACCCTTGCTTCAATTCAAGAAGGGTGCTTTTAATTTGGCCGTACTCGCTCAGGTAAAATGCACTACATGTACCATACTTCTTGTTCAGTCAAGAGCGATTTTCAGCTACTGCTTCGCATAATGACCCTTCTATCGGGCCATTCACTTCCCAAAACCACGTTAAAGTTTCTGGTTCTTAGATTTGTCCATCTCTCTCAAGATCAACTTATCTTTGGACTGTAACCTCTGTTCGAAATTGTACAACTACAGCCATAGATAGCTAGGGGGGAGGGGGGTTGTCATACTCGGTACATTGTTTGTTGATCAACCGTCTTTTTATTCAAGAAAAGTTACACATGGCTAGGTCCTAATATTCCTTATGGAAATTGGTATGTGAAATATGAACATAATTACATAAATACATTACAGTACATGACTTTGTATCCAGTTGTAGAACTACACCCCAATAAAATCATTCGAGAAAAACACACAAAAAACACAGCTTGCATGAAACAAAAAGGTCGAATGTCGAGGAGACATCTCGTATTTCATGAAACCCGACGGTTGGCCTGAAATCCCTTGACAAAGTCCAAGCTTTGTTCACATTGGCCTAGTGTGACTAGTATGTTCCTCTGCATGACAAGAATGTTCCTCGAAAGGTATACATACGATCACATTCACTCGGGTATACGCTGCGTGTTCGCATATTTCTCGTGATACAAACATCCAACGATATTGTGTTTGCTGGCGATACAATTTCCCTTTGCAGTGATGTGATGGCATTTGAGTTTTATCATGATTATTGTCGCTGATCCAATATCGAGGACGATGAAATGTGGTATTCGTCATGATCTGTCTCAACAAAGTACCGCCTGTTTAAACGGCTGCCTATCCTTCACATACAACTACACCGTTATTCCTTATAAGATCACGTTTATCCCGCGGACTTTTTTCCCCTTTTCTCTTCGGTCCGTTCTACAATGACTGTTAATTATATAGAAATTGTAATCATTTGTGACTATGAAACAAAACATATGATCAAACAAAACAAGCATTATGGTATTTACATGTGTACGGAAGGTAGTTCTTCTGGTCTATATACTCTTTTGGAAATACCACAGTAAATCTTTGTGTTCATGCAATGTTTTACCAGTTGTGGTCACTTACTCTCATTAGTCCAGTCATAAATCTTCCTTTTCATTTCTTGCAGGTTCCGATTGTACCTATCGTCATTTCGTCGCAAGAGAAGTTTTTCAACTTTAGAGATCACAGATTTGAACCAGGTCCGTGTGAATACACCATTTGATAATTTCATAAGAAAAATACCCCCATATGTCCACAAAATTTGACAATTTAAACGATTCCGATCAGATAAAAACAGTAAGTTTCAAATGTACAAAGCAACTGGTAACAAGTCTAAATGAAAAAAGTGATAATAAAGTTGCTCCGAAATGAAAGCAGAACTTAACAACTGCAGCAGTGTCAACATTCATGTGCACTCGCGTTCCGTAAATATAAACATGAACTGGTTGGGTTACATTTCGACCTCAGTTCTTTGGTAATCTTCCCCAACTGGATACTGGCAATTTATAATGCTGAGTTATTTCAAAATCAGCTGTATTTTCGTCTGTTGATCATGAAAATATAACTACATACAATGCTTTGATTTTGTGATGACTTAAGCGAGCGGGACATAATTCTTAGTGCACCACTTACGCAAGTAAACTAGAGTAAGATATTTTAAAACATGCATGGAATGATGGGACTATCAGAAGTGAACAAGCTCTTTCTCCATTCTTTCATGCCATGTTGCTAGGTGAGGTGACAGCCACGGTTCTTCCACCCATACCCACGACTGGCTTAACGATGGACGACGTTCAGGGGTTAGCTGATGAAGCGCGATCGCAAATGATGCGGGTTTTCCTCAATGGCAAGGAGAATTGCAAGACAGCGATACAAGATGGTCAATAAACACGGACTACCTCACTTTTCTACACATTCGTGTTGGTGCATGTACATAATACAATTTCCTGCAAAATGGTTGCACGCACGAAACACTTTGTAAATTCCAAAGCGGTCCGCGATCTAACCGGAGAACCCATGTAAAGGATGAAATAAGTTTGCAAAACGCTTCTAAGGGGTAACCATTAGCAACGTATTGTTTGAACGACGGGAATAGAAGTTGCATACATAACGAAAATTGAACTATTGGCTTGGACCATGGAGGTAGAAAAGAGACTTCTTTCTTCTACCTCCATGGTTGGACTCTCCGCATCTCCAGGAGACAAGCAGGGTCTCTGGGGAGTCGCGGAAATTTCAAACATGTTCGCTTTTGGGGGAAGACTTTATCCAGTGCCCAGCAGGTTTCGGAGACGTCGCCGCGACTGAGAATTCGTCTCGGAGACGTCGCGGCTACCCCACTTCTCGCTCTATGTACTTCTGGGCAATTTAGTTGTCATTTTGTTCTGAAAGGTCGCGTTGACCCCTTTTGGTGCGAGCGTTAGCCATTGTCCGGTGTCCAGAAGACAATCTCCGACAGTGAAATATGACCTTGTAGGAACAGACTTTTGGAGAACCGTTTTAAAGTTTTTCACCCATAATATTTACATGCAATTCCGATCATGTGTTGGCATTTAGTTTTTGTGACCAAGTATCTGCGTGAGTTTGAGGGCGAGGTATTCCTTTCCAGGGTTTGTACTGAAATCAGTTTACTGCAAATTCGCCCTTCAAAATATGACTGCCAAACACCCAAACTCAATTTTGCAAATTCTTTGTTGAATAAGGAGTGAATAGCAGAGGTAATTTTACACCAAAGACTTTATATTGGTTCAGTGAAGGTACAGTGTATGTATGACAAATAAATTCGTAACATTGCTATACATGGCACGTGTTGTATTCACTCGTCATTTTATTGTCTGAACGATTGAGAAGGTGTGAATACGAATGAGTAGCAAGGAAACCAACATACTATATGTTGACAAAACATAAACCCAAACATACTAAAGAGAGTGTATACTCCTGGGGGTGTTTCACCAAGCTGTTCTTAAGCTAAGAACGATTTTACGCACGACTGGTTACCCTTTCTTGTGCTAAATCAGATTCTCATTGATTTTGATTGGAATCAGGTAAAGTTCAAATCTGATGATTATAAATTAAAATTCTTGTTGTTAACAAGTGTCTGAATTCAACGTTTATGATTTGTTATTTGTCAAATCTGATTAGGATTGTTGGAAATAAACTCCCACCATGTTAAAACAGGAACAACGTGGGGTATTAGCACAAGAAATGATAACCAAACGTGCGTAAAGTCGCTCTTCGCTTTAGAACAGCTTAATGAAACACCCTCCTGGTACTTATGATGAGATAGGACCCATCATCACCGTACAACCGTGTTCTATCGTAATCAAGGGCCCCGTTGTCGTTCACCTTAGGGATCACGTAAAAGAATACTAAGTAGGTTCAATGTGATCATAGTTTGTATTTAAATACAGGGTAGCCCATTTGCAAAGGTCTTGAACCTTTAACGTGTATGAAATTTCACAGTCTCCCACCTCCCTGGTCATAGCATCGGACAGCGGCGCCGTGCTGACACTGAACACACTGCTCGAATTCCTGCGAACAGTGTACAATGGTGCGGAAACAGAGAACCGCTAGAATGGTAGATGTGAGCTGAATGCGGTGTGCCGATCTCTTATAAGAAGTCTAGGTTCCAAACGTATTTTATCGGCCCGAATTCGTGTACACAGCGCGCTACGGAACTCAGTGCAAACGATTCTAGTGATCGCCGAGAATTTTTTTCTCCGATCACTATAATCGTTTGCGCCGAGTTCCGTAGCGCGCTGGGTACACGAATTCGGGCTGATAAAATACATGTACGTCTGGAACCTAGACTAGTCTCTAAGCTTCAGGAACCGCTGACTGTTTTGGACGACCCGTCCAAAACCTATTCGAAATCTTACGGTCAATATCATTCCGCTCTATGTCAGTTTCTAGTTCTATCACTGGAAGGAAAATTCTTTCTTCCATTTTGTTGTTGTTGCTGTTTTTTTTAAACAAAGCGGTTTTTTTTTAATGCAAATGAGTTACCATGTCTTTCAATCCTTAAAACGCGACTCCTGATCACAGCCAGAACTTTTACACAATTACGGGACCAATCATCAAACTACTACTTCATACTTCACTACCGGGATCTCCAGAGCATGCGCGAAGTTTGTCCGACAAGAAACAAATCAAAGATTCAGAGTCTGACTGTATTACACAAATTTCCACCCATAGACACTCAATCATTAGGTGACTGCAATCATGGTAATAACCAAGCAGCCGGGAGGAAAATCTTCATTTTGTGAGTACTGATTCCGCAACAAAAATAAACCCAAACAAATTGTACACGATTCAGCTATTCCCTGTGAACTGATCAGCATCTTTTCTTTTTTTTTTCATGAAATTTAACAAAACCGTTTTGTTCAACACCCAATACACAAATATCCAACCCGAATACTTCATTCATAAGCAAAATAGTACATGTTAGTGCCATGTAATCAAACAATAATGAAGAAATGTATCATATTAAGTGATGCTGCTTCACTACACTTCTATTAATTCGCTATGAAAACTGTGCACTGCTGAAAGAAAATGCGGGTAAGGCGTCAAATCCATTCGGCGTGTTTTCACACAGTCACACTTTATCACACACATACTCCACAATTACTTTTGATTCCATATACTTAGCACATGCTCCGTTGTGCAACTCCAAATGTAGTGTGAATATGAACAGGTGCGTGTTAAACCACAGCTAATGAAAGGGCATGGCGCAGTTCAGTGACGGAGATTTTCATTTCGAGAGACCGTGAATGATCACCAGTTTTAACCCGTTGTGTGTCAGACCACACACTTGTTCTATGTGATGTATGTGTATTACTTGTGCACAAATACGTACGGTGCACATAAAGAGTTAAGGGATTTAAATTAAAAAAATCAATCAAAATCGATCGCCAATCAGGTAGTACACCTCTCTTAAAGGGCATATACTGTACTGGGAAGGCAAAAAAGCCTTCAAAGGGTGATCGTGAGCAATCTTCTTGCCAATGGTCTTAAATTCATGTATTGTCCATTTCAGAAGCTTGCTGAAAGTTATTTGCCCTCAAATGATCCAGATATGGAGTAATTAATGATTAATGATTAAATCCCTAAAATGTTCGGGCCGAACATTTTGAGAATTTGAGATTTAATCACTCATTACTCCGAATGTACATCATTTGAGGGCAAATAACTTTCAGCAAGCTTCTAAAATAGACAATACATGAATTTAAGACCATTGGCAAGAAGATTGCTCACGATCACCCTTTGAAGGCTTTTTTGCCTTCCCAGTACAGTATATGCCCTTTAATGCCAGCTGCCACCAAACAAGTAGCCTACATTCCAGGGGCCATATTCATGAAAGCTTACTAGCCTAGTTTGTTACTACGATGCATGCATTTCGATGCACTTTAGTAACTAGGCTTAGTAAGGTTTCATGAATATGGCCCCAGGTTGTTAGGGCATTGTAAAACTAAAATAATATCCACTGAACGGGTCTGGCTGCAGTAGACTAATCATTCTCGATATCCTCTTCCGCTCTGAACTGGCTTAAGAGGTAAATGAGAAAAATGACTATCGGTAGTATTAAGAGTACTAGACTGTATTTTTAAGCGTGGATTAGAAATACACAAGAGCTTAGAAAAAAGGCTATGCACATCAGCACGTGTACAAATGGGTCGGTTTCATACTAATCATATCTAAACCGGAACTGGACCTGTTGAATGCAGAGTTTGCAGACATGGAGGTCCCCCATCACTCCTCAAGCTGGAGTTTAACTTCCAGTCTTCATGTACCCGCTGGAGCCTTCGCTGTATTGCTGAGTATTTTCATATTGTGTCATCTGAATCAAACAGCTTCATTCTACGTGAAATACTCTGTCTATCTGATTAGCTTCTTTGTGTGCGCCGTTGTTTCCATTCCGTTTATGCTGCTGAATCCGGGAAGCCCCCAAAATATCAGGTAAAATCGACATCGACACTTTAGAGAAGTAATCATATTAAAAATGTAACAATTGGAATCAAGCTGAAATGTACACATCCTACCATCAAATGGATATCAAATTTTTAAAAGCAGGTTTCGTGACATTTCATCAGTTAGTATTCTTGAAATAATCTTTGAATATTTAATGAGACTTTCATTTCTGGACAAAGTAGGACATGAAGTGTGTATATCAGATAATTACTAACTCGGAGCACCTTCAAACCTTCACTTATATGTTCCCTTCATGTGTCTCATTTTATTGAAACCAAAATAATTTCAGGGTGAAATATCCCTTTCAGTTATCTTCTTTCTCCTGTAGAATTCCACGCTTTTTCTCAACAAGAGTGCAAGCACACTTCTGTGGCGTTCAGACAAAGGTGAAAGGAATTGAAAACTACCCCAATGGACCGTTTGTCATCGTGTGCAATCACCAAAGCATTCTAGACTGTTTGGGTAAGAGGATGGGCGTCAGAACTACATATTTACTGAATTGTGTTCGAATCGTCGATTCGTAACTGTGTTGTTGTTTTTGTCAAATGAAGATCAGCGTGATTTTATTCTTAATAATTTCACAACAAAATTGTATAGGCATGCATGCACAAGTTATGCAAATATGCACATTAAAGCCACGCGCAGGAGAAAGTCAATACAATTAACAGTCGCTCTTATTTGGCATGTGCATTCTGGTATTCAGTTTGATGCAATATCAAGTCATGAATGGTTGTCTCAGAAATATTAATAAAATATTAATATCGCCCAAGGTTATCTTGCCAAACATTCCCCTTTACTTTTCAATTGGTCATTTTCTTGACCACCTAATTCATCAGGTACTACAATTTACGATGTTAACGGGGAAAAGTCCATACATATGAAACATTTTAGAGCCTTATAAATTATCTATCTCTCTTTATCCCTTCCCTCCTCAACAATAACCACGTTCTCTTTGCTTTCATATACTTTAGCAATGATGGAAGTGTTTCCTGAGAACTGCGTGGTCATAATGAAGAAGTCGCTGCTGTACTCTGGTCCTTTCGGTTTGTCTGCACTCTTGAACGGGGCGATATTTGTGGACAGAAACAAAAATAACAGCATGAACAAAATGCAAAAGGTAGCTGCTGACATCCACAGAAACAAGGTTAGAAATACAACCTACGCAGGCTTTGCTTGTAATAATCAATACCCTAGGTAATTGACATATGAGCTACAAAATAGTTTTATAGTTGTTCAAAATGTTAATCGTTCACACTTCATTCAAAAAGCCAGAGTTAAAGGCAATGATTGGATCCAAAATTCAAATGGGGAAAAAGCATGATGTTCATAAAATCATGAGCTTCAAACCATAAACTATCTTGGCAAACTTATGTGGAAACTGACAAAGAGATATCAAACTTTTCAACCCCCAAAAATCCATTTCAATAAATGTCTTTCCTTTTCATTTCAACCATTCCATTTTGCTTATCAAATTTAATTCAGGAAGTGTATTTTCATATCTAAATGAATCAATTAACACATTTTATTGAAGTCAAATGCCTATACATGCTCACTTCGTAACATGATTTACTAAGGTACGTGTATCACAATACAAAATGTTTTACAAGTGTATAATACGCTTTTTGTCTTTTCTTACATTTGTGCACGTAGCGTCGTGTATGGTTCTTTCCAGAGGGAACAAGGAAACTATCAGATAATCCAGAGGATCCTCACATGACCAGTCTTCTTCCATTCAAAAAGGGAGCTTTTAACCTCGCTGTAATGGCTCAGGTACTTCCAACATTCAACACAAAATATAACGGGTCCTACTAAAACCATAGAGCTATATTTAAACACAGCTCTATGACTAAAACCCACTAAGCGCAGCCAAGAGTACAGTACATGATCTTTAGAGCCATCGTTAGGTATCCGTGCGCAGAGGCCGCCAAGAGATGTTATGGTTTTACCTTACGTTACACTTGGCTGTTATTCAAAATTATCGCTCTCGGCTGCTCTTGTGGATTTCAGTAGGACTGACATAGGGGTAAAGAAAGTTGAATAGTTTGTCATCTGGGTTTGTTACAATGGCAAGTTGAAATCACAGAATTTCATGCACATGATTTCACTGACAATGTGAGTGATGAACAGCAGCCTGGTTGTTTGTGCCTACAGATAGGTAGCCCAGTAGGCAACAACCTTTTCCCTTCATCAATTTATTCATTTCAAGGAACACAAAGCAATTGATTAAGAAAAAACACAGAGAACAGACAGTACCTGAAGGTTTCCTAAAAGAAATTAGATTAACCTCACTGGTAGTTGTTGTTATGGTTCACACCAACGACATTAGTCTTGCATCCAGCCTGTTGACATTTATAATCCAAATTGAAAAAAGTCTAGTAATCATTATCAATACTTCCAAGCAGACTACTGTGTAGTGTATACCATGATTATACCAGGGATGTGTTATGGAAGGATATGAAGCAACTTTCTTTCTTTGAACCCATGCGAGGCACCATCGAAAAATTATGCGGTCTCAGCATGTGCTTTTCAGATGTTTTAACAATAAGGAGCATGATTGCGTAGCAACGGTTTCTCAGAGAGAAAAAAAGGAAATGTAGAGTCTTATTTTGCTTGTCCAGTTCTGTTGGATTATATGAATACTTTTGTGAGGAAAAGAGATATCAGCAAACAAAAAGAAACAGTTTTTCCTGTAAAATATCTCAGCTGCACGCAAATGCACGCAAACTCTGTTAATGATAATAGCATCAGCAAGTGAAGAAATGTGTATGAATCTCCATTTGTGCATCATCCAACAATCATTTAGAAGAAAACCGAGTACAGGATCTTTAGTGGTGTTGCCCTTAACTTTCTTGAAAATTGCAAAAAAAAAATGTGATAACAAACACAGCTTCGAGAGACAAAACAGGGAATTAAAGATATTGCTTTCCAAGTTGACAGCAGCTAAATGTCGGTGCCGCGCATGGAACATCAAAGCATTGTAGTGATTGTGGAATGCTTTGGAAATTCATTAGCACCCTTTAGTATCCATACAGATGGATTATGCTCGAGTTGTTTCTCCTTCCTAACACATCACTGATTATACTCAATGAACCACATTCCTCCTCATAATTTTGACCAAGACTACTCGACTTCTTGAAGAAGAATTGATTGATTGCACCAGGGAGGTATTAGGAAGGAGAAAAAAATGGAGCATAATATATTCAAACATCTGTATGGGTTCTAAAGCGTGCTCATGAATGTCAAAAGCATTCCATAATCAGGACAATGCTTTGATGTTCCATGTGCCGGGCCGACATTTAGCTGTTGTCAACTTGGAAAGAAATTTCTTGAATTGCCCATTTGTCTCTAGAAGCTTTGTTTTCGACAAATTTGTTTGCAAACTATAGGGAAGGTAAGGGCAGATTATGACAGATCGTTTACTCTGCTTTTGTTTTGAAAAGTAATGAGAAATCATTGAAAAAAATCAGACATTTATATTATTTTGTATTATAAAATTTACAAATTTCTTTGTGGGATTCAACCATTCTCAAAATGATATATTAAGCTGTGTATTATCATTAATGGTGTTTGTGTGCGTTTGCGTGCAGCAGAGAAATTTTACTTAAAAAACTGGTTTATTTGTGTTCGCTGATGCCTGTGATGCTCGTGGACTTATTAATGCCATTAACAGAACGGGACAAGCGAAATGAGACTGTACATTTCTTTTCTTCTCTCTGAGAAGCCGGTGCCATGCAATCATGTTCATAATTGTTCAAACACCTGAACAGCACCTGTTGAGAACACCATAACTTTTCAGCGGCATGGCACATGGGTTCAAAGAAAGAAAATTGCTTCATATCCTTCCATAACACATCCTTGATTGCACTTTCACTTTCTCTCTATACAGATTCCCATCATTCCAGTGGTGTTCTCCTCCCAGGACAAGTTCTTTAATTTTAGAGAGAAAGTTTTCACACCTGGTAAGGAGATACACTAGCACTATAGTGCCTAAAAATAATATTCTGTTCAATAAATATTACGTACAACAGTACAAAGACTACAGAATAATACTGGTAATTCAAAGAGGTACTCAAATTGCCAAAGGGTGTAAACTTATATATGCAGCCATGTACATGTAGCTCAACTTGTACACGATGTTTTCCCTCTTTCTTTGCAATAATACAAATTATTGCCAAACTGTTTTTTAACCTTCTCAGTACGAAGCATGGACAGCTCCACCGATAATCACACCTCAGTTTCTTTCCTATAGGACTGAGCTGGTTAAATGCACTTGTTTGTATCTGGTTTGTTTGACAGGGGAGATCACAGCCAGCATTCTTCCACCTGTCCCGTCTACCAACCTGACTCTGGATGACGTTCCCTGCTTAACAGAGGAGGTCAGAGCAGTCATGATCAAGGAATTCAACAAGATTTCTACTCAGACTTAGAATTAAACGAGAGCTGGAACTGTCAAAACAGATTCCTTCAAGTTTTAACTGAACATGTATCACACTTTTGAATACATTTCACATTGATCAGTTCATGTATCATGCAAGTCTGTAATGGCACATGTGCAACATTGAGATCACAAGCACATCAACAAAATGCATTTTGTGACAAGATGACAGGGTCAGAAATCTGTCATTGTACATGTATGCCAAGTGAGGGCGACAGAGGAAGGAGAAAGGAGTTACCAAGATGGAGTCGGTTCAATCATAAAGCTAGTTAGCCTCATTACTACCATTTAGAATGCATAACAACTATGTCTGGTAACACAGACTATTCCCAAATCCCACTCGTTGGCCTGTCCTCCTTTGGCCCTCACCCCCACAGGCCAAAGAGTGGGAATAGGGTGTAGTCTGTCTTACCAGCCACAGTTGTTACCAGACTCAGTTGTGTACGCACTCCACAGCCTAGTAACTAGGCTATATTGGAGCAGATTTGTTACAGTCTTGTCACTTGTATGTCAAGTTCAAACTGCGGTTATGATTGTGTTATTTGGCTTCCCAATGTGACAATTTGTGTGAATGCACTCGGCACCAAGTCAGCATGTAGTGTATGTATACATCAAATGTAATTTATAAACAACAAATCCAAGGCCAAGGCATGTATCAACTGTATAGTTAACAAACAAATACAATCAATAATTGTAAGAAGCTTACTGTAAGTACCGGTATGTGCATCGAATCACAGGTGAATCATGATCCATCACAATGATACTGCAAAGTTGTGCATGCATGATTAAATGGTGTGATATCCAGACATGCTGCTTTCAGTACATAACCCTCCACCTCCCTATCCCAACCAAAAGTAAACTGTGCAAGAAATTGCCTAGCTTCCAGGCTTTTGGGTATTTTGAATCTTGCACACAACATTCAATAAACGGGTCTAGCTGCAGTAGACTAATCATTCAAAACTCGTTCTCTCCACGCCCGGGCAGAATGAAAAAAGAGGAGAATGAAAAGGTGACTAGTCTTGTAAGTACTAGACTCTATTTTTAAAGTGTTTATTTGAAATGTTGAAAATTCTGGAAGTCAGGCTATACAAGAACTTAAAGGGAAAGTCTACCATGAAGTTAAATTGTTTTAAATCATAGCAGAGAAATGAAAGCAGCATATTAGTGAATGTTTGACGTAAATCCATAAATGCCTATGAAAGTTATTACTTGTCAAATGTTTAAATTTTGTGACGTCACTTGCGAGGCACTCTCCAATGTTGTATGCTCTTTTTCCTGGTTTTTGATGAAGAAATAAATCTTATTCGTAAAGGTGTGGATGTATCTCATAAAATATAAGATGCGCAGGTAAAATTGTATGAGTCATTCTCTTATGAAAATATGAAATTTCCAAAAAAATAAGGTAGAGAAGCTCACAAATTTGAATTTGAAAGTTAGTAACTCTGTTAGCATTATACTGTGATGGATTTTTTTGTCAAACCTTCACTAATAAGTTGCTTTCATGTTCCTGCATTTATTAAAACCAACTCAAGTTCAGTGTGGACTTTCCCTTTAAAGGGCCCCTGTCATCAAAATATATGTTGACTTCTGTTGATGCAACTTAATATGTATATAGCAAAATCACTAACTGTTGAATGGAAGTATGTGTCCTATATTTTAAAATATTTTTTCATTATTTTTTCTCAGCACTGATAAGCCCCGCCTCCAAAATATCCTCAAACTCAAGATTCCCCCTGTGACATCATCAAAGGTAGACATTGGCAGGATAATAGACATAATTTATGGACAAACTAAAGATTGCAATGACTACCTGCAAGTGCTTGTAATAACATCACATAGCTAGCACATTTCTGACATAAGGAAACGATTATTCCCACATGAAAGGTTGTTAGATGGTATTGTGTGAAGACGTGATGATTTTGTGGGCAGGTGGAGGTAGTCATTGCAATGTTTAGTTTGTGCATAAATTCTGCTTATTATCCTGCTAATTTCTACATTTAATGTCACAGGGGGAATCATGAGTTGGAGGATATTTTGGAGGTGGGGATTATCAGTGCTGAGAAAAAATAAAGAAAAATTATTTTAAAATATAGGACACATATTTCCATTGAACAGTTAGTGATTTTGTTATGTACATATTGTGTTGCATCAACATATGTCGACATACATTTTGATGACAGGAGACCTTTAAAGCCGGGAATGGTGTCAAAATATATTTGAACTTACTGTGAGAGGCTTGTTGAGCCTGCCTGGAGGAGGCATGATGCTCTTCTGGCTTGAGCTTGATCCTCACCAATGAGACCTGGATTCACACTGCTGTCAACTTGAACTGCCACAAAACAGATCAAATTATTTTAGTGAAAGGGCTTTCTGGGATAATTTCAATTTCGAAGAAAAAAAATTAGGCATACTATAAAAAAAAAAAGTACACATAAGGATGGTGTGCCCCATCTCTTCATATTTTCATTCATCTACACGATGGAGCAAACTACCTTCCTATGATTATGACAGTGTATGTCTAAAATTTTTCAAAATCAAATGAAGATGATATGTTGGGAACATTACCAATGCCAATGGATCATGTACCAATTATGCATGTTTTGTATTTAATGTTTTTAATTAGAGGTGTCACTTTCTCTTGATACCTTGGTGATATGTATACAGTACCTTGAATTCACTGTTCCTAAAAAAATGTGTATTTTGTTTTTAAATTACTGTAAATAAAGTACTGTATGAATGGACTTGAACTTAAATTTGAAGTTACTAATAAATATGGAAGAGGAGAAGTAAACTGTGTAATTGTGTGCTCTTTCTAATTTTCTGAAAATCGTTCTTTTTTCTTTTTTGTTCAAAGTGATATTAGTAACATACCCTGCAATTTTGACCCTTATGCTCATCCTTCTCCTAACATTTGTGAAGTTAAATTCATCAAGGAGCGTGATTTCTGGGTCACCATTCTCATGTTCTGCCGCAGAAAGAAACAAAAAGGCATCTGCAGCTTGAGGCAGACAGCAGCAGCTGCTCGTGCTTGATCTACCCCATAGCCTCCGCGCGGTCCGCCAGAGCGTCGGCCGCTTTATCCCGCACGAAACTGCTACACGGCAAGGGGACTTGATAGCGTGTGTATTTCTTGGATTACTCAATTAAAATTTCTTACCTGTTTCAGTTGGCCTCTCCTGATCAGTAATATCCAAATCAAAACAATAACGATGTCTAGTTCCTGGCGGTAATTCTCCAATTTTCAAGTTTGAAGAGGGCAGTCTCTACAGATGAAAAGAACCACTGTTTGTGTACTGACATTCATTTTAATACATGGGAACGTGCGTAGCGTATACGCATGGGGCAGCTTATTGTTGTATGGAAAGCCAAATCACATATTAACTCAATGATTCAACATTATTTAAAAATGATTAAATGGTTTAATATGATAGCGTTCTTTCATTCAATTCTATGCTCATGAAGTTCTCATCTTTCTATTTCATGACTGAAATCATCTGGCTTAAATTCCATAATCGGTGACGTCAACTTCAGATATTTGATGGTCAATCCATAGAGCTATAAAGAAAAACTATGGGTGACTCTAACTTGCTGGAGCTGAGGCAGAATTTGTGTCATCAAAATTTCCAGACAGAGAAGTTTATTATTGTATCGGCACTTGTGATACTAGCATACATGTGTATATTTTTATAAACAAGTAATAGCATGAAGCTATCACACATAGATCTATGCTAATGTAGTACTTCGAATGATTGGCCTAGTTTGTTCTTGTAATAAATGAAGATATTAAAGGGATAATTTTCATTTTGGTTTCAATAAGATTAGTAGACACATGAAAGAAACATATCAGTGAAGGTTTGACAAAAATCGGTCAAAGGAAAAGAAAGATATCTGATTTTAAGTTTAAATTGTGTGACGTCACGTGCGAGGTGCCCTCCCATATCTTTCTCAAATGGATATTTACCAATTCACCTGTGCGTTTGATATATCAATTAGACACATGTTCTTACACATGTATCGCTATGAAAAAAAATGTATTACTTCATCAAAGAACATAAATAAGGCAATTTACGGAAAAGGCAGTATACAACTTATAGGAGAGCACCTTCATTCTCCTTTGACTGTTTTTGTCAAACCTTCACTGACGATGATGTTTCATCAGTGTGTCTCCTTTTATTGAAACCAAAATAATTTCAGGGTGAACTACCCTTTTTTAACAAGATATACGTTTGATCTCGTGGAGATCAGCTGATGACATAATTATAATGCACTAAATTACTACATTACTTAGTAATGTAGGGCTGATTAGTATGAATTTGCTGATCATTACTTACTCCCTCTCATCCCCTTCTCCTATACATACTGTTTGTACTTGTCATTTGTTGAGTGGCCGTTCCATGTTTATAGCCGGGAGCCATTAAAATAACGCCACATAAGCTGCCGGATAATCAAATAACTGAAGTGTGATAAGAAAGGTAATAAAAATATTATAGTTGTTTCTTTCTTGCAATGGCAGCACCAATCATATCAGAACTTGAACATGTGATTATAAAATACAGGAATAAATATATCATTTGATTCCTGCATAGTGAAATCCGTGTCATGTGCCCGGTCATGTGACACTGGTCTGTATAATTAAAGAATACCCTAGTATGAGACGTTTATAAATCCCTGTCAAACTCCGTCCCTGGGACTTTAAATGGTTCAAGTCCCGGTTATAGAGGAAGCACACTCAATACGCCACTTCACTTCTCTTCATTTCACTTCTCGACTAAGAGCAGGTTGACGACCCAGTGGAGTGGACAGCTACTTGAAAGCTATACAATTACCTGCACACGGGTGAGAGATACCAACCCCCGTGGTTGATCACCCCAGAATGGTAGCCTACAAACGGTATCAAAAGCTCAATGAACGGCAAATTGCATACAAATGAATGGAAGTAAGAATGACCAATCAGCTCAAATCACATCAAAATACATGTACGTTTCTACAAACATAAAACGGACACACGAAACTAACATTAACAAATAGGCCTACAAATTGACAGCTATAATACTAATAGGCAACTGACAATAGAAAGAACCGAAAGAATCTTCTCCCATCCTCTCCACTTAATCGACTTTCTTTCTTCTTTCACTTGCTCTCTGAACAGCTCTTTTCAGAGTTATTCCGAAAGAATTAGAACAGCCCAACAGTCCTTTCGAGGACTATCATAGCCATGCCACCGTGAAACTCATCGTGCAAAAAATAAAAACAGGTTGAGATATCAACAAATGGGTCTGAAGCTTGTGTGCATAGACTAACTGTACGCCAGAGTGGCCGTAGCGTCTCGTCGCATAGCTCACTTCGCAACGGTGCCGCCTATGCTACTCCTTTATTCACTGTAAAAGTTTTAGGATAATCCCGTGGAATGGCGTTTGTAACGTATAGGCCGTTCCGAGTGACACTGTCGATCAATTATATTTCACCAGCTTAGGCGCGCGCACTATGCTCTTAACGCGTTAACGGCAATTCAACAAGTTTATATTTTACTTGCGAGTAAAATGGCTCGAGCAGCAGGAGGAACTGTGAGACCCTGATTAAACCGGCGGCGCTACGGCTACGCCTACGGCCGAATGGAACTCTGCTTCTGGTATCCAGCACATTCTGGACATTAGTTTTAGGTTTTTTACTTCTTCATCGTCATCTTACAGCTGTCAACAAAATGGAGAAAAGATCTGCAAAGTTCAACGAGGAGCCAAAGCAGCAGGTATGATTGATATTCTACCGCCAGCAACCTGTTGTTAGCTAAGCCGGCGCAACGGGGCGGGTGTACCTCCTAATTCCGCACAGTTGGCTTTAACCTGCGCGTCCGCACTTGTCTTGTCCGAAAAATCTGATGGTTTCAACTTTGAATACAGTCTTGCTCTTCACAGTTCATTAAATTCTGTACAGTGATAGGAAATAGAACAAATAACGAAACAGTTAAACAAACCATCTCTTCAGTAGACAGTACATCACGTAAATGTAAACATTAGGTACAGCACTTCAGCACAGACACTTCAGCACAGACACATTCAAGTTAGGAAGACACATATACTAGATAGACCTGGAAACTCGACTGCAGAAACAACTGTATTTTTCCAGTAGATCCGGTAATAAAGGTAATAAAGGTAATTAAGAAGAGTCTACAACATCAAGTAGTATTAGAACATCTAGACTCAATTTTTTTTTTAGTTTTTTATTTTTACTATTTTTAGTTTGCTACATATGACAGGATTCGCTCAGTTGTATGACACTTCAACTGGTTGATGTTGTTGGACATCCTGTACATCTTGACATTTCATAAAACTAACAAAAGCTCTCAAATATTCAATTGACGTAATTTTTGAGAGTCCAATTTTATCAAACTTTAAATTGTTAGAAAAAAAAAAGCATTAGCATTACAGCAGTTCTAAACATCTAGACTAGTAGATCTACAACAGTTGCGGTAGAACATCAAATTTATGTTGTTTATGTTTTACTTATTTCTGTTTCTGTCACACTCTCACTTCTTTTCTTCCTCACCCCCCCCCCTTCCCCACCTCCACTCTTTCTCTTCATCTCTTCTGTGCACACTCCCCCAAGTTGGCGCTAGTTTATAAGTGTCCATATACTTTGGCACTTATTTTATGAATTTGAACCCTAAACCTAACCCTGACCCTAAAGCTAACCCTAAACTTAATTCTAAACCTAACCCTGACTCCAACCGTAACCCTAGACAACTTCTTTGCTGTTGAATTCGTCCAAAAAAGTGATTTCTAGGTCTGCATAAGCCTGTTCACTGTAGCTAGGCCCTAACCTAGCCGACCTAGCCCCGGGACTGCTACGCGGCTAGCTACCTGTGACTAGTAGGCTGCCGTGGAACAACTTATGAACTAGCGCCCACAAGTTCTGTGTCTGGCTTGCTATCAAAATTTGTTTATTATAAAACAAATAATAACACATAATGTGTTATTATTTGTTTCCAAATTCCATTTTATTCATGCGTAAAATGAATGACTCATGATTCCTGTTTATTTCCAGTACTGGCTGAAGCCAACTGCAGATGCCCTAGCGAAATTAGATGCTATCCAATCGTCTGTCAACAACATGAAACCAGCCAGTACTTTCAACGTCCAGTCAGTATGGCGTCCTTCAAGCTCGACACCAAATGAACTTGTGGAAGACACAGCAATGCAAGAGCTTCGAAATTTTGTCAGCGCCAGGGCGTCTTCTTACACTGAGCTGGAAACCAAACCACCGCTGTCTACGGTGAACATTCAGAAAACAGCGTGGTAAGTTTCTACAGTGAGCTTGAGAAAAACAATTGTGTACATGTAGATAGATTTTTAAAGTAAGTTAATGCTTTAGCTTCCCGGTGTAACTATTTAATTTTTGGTTTCATTCTTTTCACATGGGTGTACCCAATTTGTCAAGCCACTGACAGGTAATCCTTTTTCTTCATTGTTTATAATACTTACACATGAATTCTCTACAGGACTCATGTTGAGTCGATTTTCATTAATCGTCATTATTACACATATTATATTTCCTATGTTATTTTATATGTTGATATGATACATATTTCAATGTTGCATATTTTTTATTGTTCAAATCAAATTTATGAAATGAAGAATTGAATTGAATTGAATTGAATTGTATTGTACAGGGGTGGTATTCTAAAAGAAATTAAGATTGGACATGAGTTTTGACTAAGGTCCCCTACAATCCATGACTGATTATCCTATCGGCACAGTTTTGGATTTTAGTCAGTTTTCAGAATACCAACTGTAGCTAACATAGTTCTTTCAGGATAACACCTCAGGTCTGCGCAAGCATTTATTTTGTAGGAACGTTTTCCATGTTTATGCCGTTTTAACAGGACATTTTGGCATTTCTTGTGCGATTTTTAAAGTGTTTTCACTCAACCATGACACGAAAATGACTTCTTATGTTTACATAACAGGTCAAGTTACATCTTTGTCAAAATATCCAGAGTTTTATTTTTTCACAAAAATACTGGGTTTTTAAAAGTTTCAAACTCAAGAGGAATGCGTATTTGTTAAACGGTCTCCACCCAACCAGAACAACCTGATTAAAGTCAAAGGCTGCTTTCAAAAAGGAACAAAACAAAGTGGATGGTTGGAAGATTAAGGAAGCTATGGGTGTTTGTTCAGAAGTGCCTGGCAGATTTTCTTTCAGTATCCCTTGGTCTTGCTCCTCCAGGATAAAATCTGTAGGAGACTGAGCAATGAGAGTTTCCTTCAGTCAATTTCAACACATCACTGTCATATTATAAATCATATATTCGGAGTATTGATTTTATCTTCTGATTGCATTATCATGCATTCCTGACACACAGCATCACATTTTATGTTACGACACAGGTGTCAAACAGTATAATCACTGAACTTAACACACTGGCAACTCAAACTGTACAAGTTACGTTTATTATCCTTCATTGCACAGGGGAAGTAATACATCCATTCCAGACCTCATCAAGGCTCAGGGTGAGCGACAGCGGCAGAGGACCAGTAGCAACCCTCGTCGCCCCTGGAGTGGCCGCAAGGTGCCCCCCAGCCCCACTTCTCAGCGAAGAAGCAGCAGCAGTAACAGCAATGTAAGCCAAGGAGCCAGTGGGGTCGAACCTGCCAAGGATACCAGAGAGACTTTTATTACAGGTACATAAAAAGTATGAAGCTGGTCTAACTCTCGATATACATATTTATAAGTGCTGGAGCTGCCAAGGAGATAGGAGAGGTTTTTATTTCACGTATACGTGCTATTCTAACAGTGAATTGAAATAAGTACTCGGGGCGGCCATGGAATTTAGACTTTTATTGCAGGTAAAGTATAGAGCTGGTTTAACTTTATATAAAAGTCTTATCAGTGATCTAGCTGCCAAGGAAAGAAAGAGAGACTTTTATCGTAGGTATACAAAGTTTGGAGCTGGTCTAACTCTAGATGTACATTTTCATAAGTGCTCTAGCTGCCAAGGAAATAAGAGAGATTTTAATTTTATTCATACAAAATATGGAGCTGGTCTAACTTTGGATATATGCAGTAAGTGTTATAAGTTCTCGAGCTGCCATGGAAACAAGAAATATTTGTATTATTTTTATGCAAAGTATCTCATTTAACTTTGGATATCAGTTTTATAAGTACTTCAGCTGCAAATGAAACAAGAGAGACTTTTAAAACAGGTATGCAAAGTATCTGGTTTAACTTTGGACATAATTTATAAGCACTTTGGCTGCCGAGTAAACAAGAGAGACTTTAAAAACAGTTATGCAAAGTATCTGGTCTAACTTTGGATATAAGTTTTATAAGCACTTCGGCTGTCAAGGAAACAAGAATGACTTATAAAACATGTATGCAAGGTATCTGGTCTAACCTTGAATATAACTTTCATGAGTACAGGTATTACACATATTACAGATTTGCAAACTATTCTTCATCCAGTGTTTCTTCTAATTATGTGATTGTTGATATTCAAATGTTAGTGAAAGGCTCAAGGTCCGTCATGTACGAGGCCAGCTCCAGGCCTCCCAGTGGCCGCTCCCAGCCACCGTCTTCAAGCACAGTCCCACCTACTCCCTCAGGTGATGTGTTTGAGTTAATGGAAGCAGCGAACAGGCAAGCAGTTGAAGGAGATTTTCAGGAGGACAACAAGCTGGAAGAGTTCTTGAAGAGTCAGCCTAATTCCCACAGACATGAGCTATGTAAGTGATATATAATTTATATGCATTTGCTTGTTTTTTATACGATGTCACCATATGGGTAAGCCTCTAATTCTTTTATGCTTCTGGTGGCATTAGCCTTTCCAGATATCGTTATCTCAATATCTAAAAATGTTTGACCCAATTTAATCAGACTTGGTAAAATGATGACAGGACCACTAACTGGGTATATATTAGGTCAAAAAGGTCAAAGGTCAAGTGTCAAAATATAATATTTTACAGAATAACTCTATAAAGATTAAGATAATGATAATGATTTTGGATCACACCTTGTTGTTCAACGTTCAAGGTATTTCTATAAAAACGTGAATGTTTACTGAATTATGAGGTCACAGGTCAATGAACTTTGCCAAAACTTGATATTTTTCACAACAAATACAAATCCGATATTTCAATACCCACTTAAATCCGTACAAAGATTGATGGTGATATGGAGGAAAAAAAGGAAACATTTTTTAAAAAATCAATGAAAGGTCACAGGTCATTGAACATAGTCAAGCATTTCCCAAATTGACGAAAGTTACGTCATTCTCCCAATATAGAATTTAAATTTCCCAATGTTATCCAAACTTGATACTGTGTAAAGGTGTATTTAATACCACATGGACTTATCCTTGTGACGTACAAGAGGTAAAAGGTCAATGAACTTTGTCACTCAGAACTAGCTCAAAACAACCTAAAAGTAATGCTTTTTGCAAGAACTAGAAATCCAATATGGTCCAATCTCAACCCAATGTAATATAACGATGGACTACTATATGGAAATGGGATTTGAGATCAAATTATTCAGAGGTCAAAGAACTTTCCTAAAATTGTACGGAAGATGTTGATCCTAAAATTGTCAAAAATGTCAAAATGTTATATTCAATTTCTACCAGACATGGCACAGATGGATCACTATGTGAAGACATTGTCACGGTCAAAGGTGAATGAAATATGGCAATAATCAGGCATTCAATTGCCCAATTTCAATTAAATGTTTTATTTTTCTGAGCATGGAAGATTGGCAATTCAAACTACACGTAGATAAAGGTGGCCAGGAGGTATAGTTATCAGATGCCTGGCAGTTGGATTGCCCTTGTTCCTACAATGTACTGGCGTAGAAATCAGAATTACTTTTTTTGTATATGTAGTTGAAATAAACTATTAGAATAGTTTTTATGTCTTGAGATGGCGCTATGTTATAACTCAACCAAATATCTCAATTAACTGATAAGACTTTCAGTCAGATATGTACATGTAGGCAATTGTCAGAGATCTCGGTAAAAATTTTAAAAAGATACTTTATGCAGTTACTCAACAAACATCTCACCAAACTTCACCAAACTTTGGACAATTAAAATTTATGACAGACCAATTTATTGATTAGACTTTGTGTCATATAGGTCAATGGTCACGTGTCAAGGTCAAGTCCTGGGGGATGGTCATAGATTAATTGTTGTTTATTGATAAAAACATACTTAATATGAAACTCCAGAGACTTATTCAGCTTACAGTGAACAGATATACAGCTATTTCAAATAAACAAATCACATACATTTAAGAGGTATTAATTAAATGGAAACAAACAACTGTGAGAGTTATATCGCAATTCTTGATTTTGATCTCTAATATTTCATGCAGTGTTTCATAGATCAAGGGCACATCCCCAAATTTCATGGGATATATGATGTATTTCAAGATGCTATTTGGTGGTCTGTGACTTGTCACTTGACCCAAATCTTAATATCTGTAAATGAAATGTACATTAGAATAAAATTTAGTACATTTACATGAAGTTAACAAACCTCTTGTCAATTAAACACTCAAGTAACCTGTTTTTACAGCTTTCATTTGAAACTCTTTTGACTTTTTTTTTTGTTCATGCACTGAAAGTTCTTGGCATGCCAAAAGTTCAAGCATGGTTGAGTTTATGGATGGCACGATTTGATAATGAGCATCAAAAGAAGCGCCGATCAAATAACATTTGTTATCTCAAGATTCAACACTGTATATGCTTGGTCATGTGTCTGGACTACTGGGTATCAAACACTGATTCTATTGATCTGCTGTTAAGGAAACCATGCCAAAAATTTAGTCAGTCCGTCCATGACGATCTTCCATTATTGATCAGGCCCTACAGTAGAGGAAATAACCGACACCAATCACCTGCCAGACAGCTGCTTTATGCTGTAACCATGGTAATGAGCCAATGAGCATGGCGACTTGATAGAGGTGGGGGGGGGGGGGCGTTGGTTTGGTAGAGTTCATACACAACAGGCATATATATTTCATTCTCTTGTCTGCGAGTGTGATCCATCCACATTGCTGTGATGACGATAGTCAGCGATGATATGATAGTGGTTGAAGATTGCAAAGCAATTACAGCACACATAGCGATCACCTGAAAAGGTCGAGAGTGACCATTCTTGATGGAGTCAGTGGAAGGAGAGCATAATGAACGATGTTGTGGCTGATAATACTGTTTGCATTTGACCATCCAGCATAGTGCTAAACACAGAATGTTTTATATTCTCAGGTAATTATTACTTGTTTACATCAGTGTCATGTCTCTATGTATGTGTTTGCGTAATGCTGAATAGATCTTACGCGTACACATAGATGTTGCTAGAGGTTTTTTTTTTTTATTCATTTAGTGTTTACTATTTACTGCATGCTCAAATTTTGAAAAGAGTATTTAATCCCGTGAGTACCAAAGCATAAATGAATCATTGACCTTAAGCACATTACATGTTCCCATGGTAATAAGGGGGTTAAGAGTTGTATGTGACAGGGGGTTGGGGAGAAATGATTTGTGTTTTATGTGTTCTGTTTCTATGGCTGTTGTGTATTATACACAGTATATATACATTTCTCACATCTCTCTCTCATTCCCTCTCCCTTTATCTTTCTCCTACACCCTTCTCTCCTTTTTTCTCTCTCTATCAATGTCACTTTTTCTCCCTCCCACTCCCCCTCTCACTATCTCTACCTTTATTTCCTTTTCTGTTTCCCCACCTCTTGCTCTCCTTCCTCTCTTATAATCTACTCGTATACCCCTTACTCTTCTTCTCCATCACACTGTATCTTGATCTTCCTTTTGTCCCCCACCACTCTCTCTCTCTCTCTCTCTCTCTCCCTCTACCTCCCTCTACCTATCTCTATATGTCACTCTTTCTCCCTCCCCTCTCCCTTCTTTGTCTTTTTCTCTCTTTTCTGTCTTTTTCTCTTTCGTCGTCTTTTGCTACCCTTGTTTTAAATTATCTCCCTCCTTCTGCTTTTCTCTCTCTCTTTTTATCTTGCTCTACCTTTTGTTTTGTTCTATCTTTTGTTTTCTCGTCCCCCCCCTCTCTCTCTATTTCTTTCTCTCTTACTCTTCCCCTGTCTCTCCCTCCCTTCATTCTTTCTCTTTCCCTTACTCTAATGCTCACATCTCTCCCTTCCCCTCCCTTTTTCTCTTTCTTTTTCTCTTTCTTTCTGTCCTTTTTTTTTTTCTCTCTCTCTCTCTCTCACTCACTCACACACCCACGCCTTCTCTCTCTTTGCCCGTCGTTTACTCTACCCCAACCCGTCTTTCCCTTCCTCTCCTACCCCTCCCCCTTTTTTGCTTTTCCCATTCTACTCGGCAGCCAAGCTATCGGCTGCTTATGCCAGTGAGCACAGCATCTCCCCCCCACCTCCCCCTCCCTGTGCCTCCCCTGACCTTGAGAAGCTCATCAACGGAGGGCTTGACCCGGAGGAACCACACTTCTTCAAGGAGAAGAGTCAGCAAATCTCAACAAATCATCATGAGGAGGAGGAGGAGAAGGATGGAGAACGATTTAGAGCAATAAGCATTCAACAGGTTAGTTAGCATTCACCTCGTGGTGTGAATTACAAGAGTGGGTGATTTCAATCACTCACTATAAGTAGTATGTGGAAAAAACAATTGTGATATTGATTCCAAGGACAACCATCATTGATATGACAGAATCCTAATATTCCATGTTTTTAATGTTGTGCTCTATAACGTTAAAAGTCCAGTTTTAGTACGTGTACTACAGTTAAACCACTGTTTAGTATCTGGGCCTGTGAGTTTGCAGTACTGTGATTTACATGAGTGAACACTGCATTTATGTGTATTGCTATGATATATTTTTCTTTTTATCAGTCCTCTGCCCCTCCGCATCCGCTGCTACGCAGACCTACCCCTGAGCCATTGAGATTGTCCATGACCCTGCCTGATGCTGAAGGGGATGCAGATTATTCCACTGATGAAGATAGGTAGGTTTTTATCCTGAGCTCTCAAGAGATACATCAGGTTTTGTATGCATTGAAACCTGCTATATGACTAAGTTTTGGAAAAGATTACGTTTTTGACTATATTTTAGGAATTATTTTGAATTGTGTGGGTGGGATTAGTGTGCCTTTTTTAGTATTACACAAATATGACAATATATGATTTAAGGATTAGTGAAGGGAGCTTTAATGAAATTGGAGATGAGCTTGTCAAGCACAAAATGATAAATAAAATATATCTTTGATTGTGAGTTATGCTTTTTTGTTGCACTTGATTTGCACATTTTTTAAAGATAAAATGCTCAGCTAGAGAAGACAGAGAAAATAAACACATAATTATGTGACATACATCAGCTAATGTGATTGAATACATAGTGGCAGTTTCAATTTGTCAGGATGTTACTTTGTACTCACAGAAATTATTGATAAATCATGTCTTGTGATTTCCCCCCAGGTCATCTAATACTTCATCTCCTCAGCTATCGCCTGACATCGATGTGCAGAGTGTGACGAGTGAAGTGTCTTTACAACCTGCCCCTCATCTTGCTGAGCCATTCAGAAATAGCCCTCTGGAGAGTGGTTCAACCCACAGTGGTGTAAGGAGTATATATATCACACCACGGGGAGAGGACACTACCATTGTCCGCAATAGGGGTGATGAAGACCGGGAAGGAGGTGATGTGAGTGTGCGGACTAGAGGGAAACGAGGCAGGCAGAGCGTCCACTTTGTGGACGAAAGGAACGTGACCTTTGACATAACTCCCAGGAATGCAATCTCGACCCACAAGCCTACCCCTCCTGTGAGTAGCACAAGACAGCAGCACCGACCGGCCAGTGCTCTGAGGAGCCCAAACAAACTCAAGGCAGATCTACAGAAGCAGAGGCCAGTATCTGCCCAGGGTAGCATCCAGAGGCTGGGCGGCTCTACCAGCTCAAAGGGACAGCAGGGGAAAGGGGTCTGCTTGCATCAGGCCGATGCTGGTATTGATGAGGATGACAGCTGTGAGGAAGGGGATGCCATGATGGAGTTGTACAGCAGGAGGAGCCGCGTTTCGACAAACGCATCGAGACGGAAGAAGCGAAACGAAGTCGAGACTATGATGGCACGGTTGGATGTGTCGGAGGAAAACAACAAGGAGGAGGAAGAGGAGGGGGAGGGCGGTGGGGAGGAGGAGGGGGGAAAAGACAGCAAGCGTAAATCGGGTGTGGTGAGGACTGTGCATGTGTCGTCGTCATCAAGCGACAAACAGAACTACTACGAGAAGGCCATTCAGGCGAAGAAGCAGAGCCTCTACCGCCGGCAGAACACCGCCCCCTCCCTAACGACCAAGGTCATCGAGTTCAGGGAAGGGGGGCCTGCCATGGCAACCACGGGCGTGTCTTACTTCCAGGTTGTGACCCCACCCACCCAGGCCAAGCCCGTGCGCCCCTCCTCGGCCTCGAGGGGGCCAAAGAGGGGATGGGAGGATGGGAGCGGGGCAACGCACTCACCCGTCACCAGGGCAACAGTGGACAAGAGATCGGTGAGGCTCAGACTGATCAGTTGGTATACCCAATGTCCTGGAGCACACCGAGTACTGAGTGGTGTCGTCATATCTATTGTTACACAGGTTTCTTGTACTAAACAACAGTCAATTATATGTTTCACTGGTCAGACATAGTCTAGCGGGCTAGTATTGGGCACTCCCAAAAAGAGTCCCCACTCTGATCATGATGTTTGCTCTATCCACATAGTTTAGAGCCAGTTGTCTTGACAACATGGTCATGTGATGTCACACTTCGGTACACCGTGAGAAAAGTCTAATATCACTTTGTCACCGTGGTCACATAAATGTAAGTGAATTTCAACCCACAAAATATAATGGATTGTGCCCTAACTCACAAAATATTGGACCTTACGGTATTTGTTTCAAACTCGGTTGGACAACCTCTAGACTCTAGAGACAGGTCAAATTGTTAGATTTCACTGTTTATCTCTAATCCAGCAAATGAGGTGATGATTTGTGCAGGAGGGCAGAGGCAATTCCTTTTTGCGCGGACAAAGCACTGTCAAATTTCTCTCATTTCTGATTGTTTTTCTGAACAGTTTGTGGAACAATCAATGCCTCGACCGACTTCTAGAATGGGGAGCTATCAGGAGACAGAAGATCATGAGAAAACAGCCCCTGGGGAATCTCAAATCATGTCACCTTCTAAAGCCCTTCAGGTAAGCACTTTGATGCTGGACTCATGTCTGATGAAAATGGAGTTGTGTTGCCAAATCACTTTCTTGAATCTTTATGACATTGTTCTCCATTTCCCGTTTTCCATTCAATATGGAATTCTTTCATTACTTTCTCCTATTCTTCTTTTGATCATTTCATTCTTCTATTCTTGCATAGTCAGCTTAAAGTTGAGCCCAGACATTTTGTTTAAATCATTTCTTTATTCAAGTTAAGGTAGCGCTCACACCAGGTCCGCTGTCATGCAAGACTCTCTTCTTCAGCCACTGTCGATCCACTGCTGGATGAAGGCCTCGATCAGCATGGTCTCTCCACTTCTCTCTCTTTCCATCGCATATTTATTCCAGTTGGCATCATGCCAGAATTGCCCTATCTCGATCATCCCTCCATCTCTTTCATTGTCTGCCTCTGTTTCTTTTTCCATCAAGAGGTGTCCATTCAGTAATTTGTGTACTCCATCTTCCATCTCTCCTTCTGGAGACATGGCCAGCCCATTCCCATTTACGTTGTTTGATTACTTTCATTATGTCCCTGACCTTGGTCTGCTCCCTTATCCATTTATTGGTTTTGCGATCTTTGTAAGTGATATTGAGCATATTTTGCTCCATGTTATGTTGTGCGGCGGCTAACTTTCTCTCCATGCAAGACAGTGGCACATAATACAAAGATTATATACTTGGTCTTGTATTGTGAATGACTGAGAAATGAGTCACGACAATTCCTGGAACTAGTGGGATTTGGAATCGCCATCCATTCCTTTATGATTTGTCCTTTTTATTCATGTTACAGAGAGCAAGACCGAAGTCGGCTGCGCTGAAGTCCAAGCATGGAGTGATACAGCACAAATGCGGCAGGAAGAGTCCAAGTGGACTAAAACAGCGCCCTCACTCATCCTTTGTCAACTCTAATACAGCAAAGGTAAAATTTGATATCCTGTATGTTTACATCAAATGCGAAATAGCCATATTTCCTGTGTTAGCAGTCATGTAATGTATTCCAAGTCTTTGTATATTATATGACAAGTAGTGCCTAATTTAGATCTGATAAATCAGGAACCAAATTAAACTCCTAATTAACGTGAATATAACTTGATGAGAGATTTTGCCTTGTACTTTAATTGTTTGTGGATCAAAAATGTTTAAATCAAATGCGAATAGCCGTAATTTCCGATGCTAGCAATCATGTAATGTGAATATAACTTAATGTGAATATAACTTGATGAGAGATTTTGCCTTGTACAGTACTTTAATTGTTTGTGGATTTTCGCATGGAATATTACTCAATTGTTTCAATTTTCTGTTTAGATTATTTACACAGGATAAACATAGGATGGCTATGGGTTATGTAACACCCAAATTGTGAAAGAAAAAGGGGAGAGGTCCTATACATGATGGTGACAAAAGGATTGGCCACATTCAGTGTTTTTACCAATCAAAGAGCAGGATTTTTTCATTGGGGACATAATGCTTGAGAGCAAGTCTTTTACTTATAATTGACTTATTGCGTCTAGCAATTGCTTCACTAAGAAATATCATTGAACACTTGTAGTGTCTTTACCAATCAGAGAGCAGGATTTTTTCATTGGGGACATAATGCTTGAGAGCAAGTCTTTTACTTATAATTGACTTATTGCGTCTAGCAATTGCTTCACTGAGAAATATCATTGGACACTTGTAGTGTCTTTACCAATCAGAGAGCAGGATTTTTTCATTGGGGACGTAATGCTTTAGAGCAAGTCTTTTACTTATAATTGACTTATTGCGTCTAGCAATTGCTTCACTGAGAAATATGATTGAACACTTGTAGTGTCTTTACCAATCAGAGAGCAGGATTTTTTTTTTCATGAGGGATATAATATTTGAGAGCAAGTCTTCAATTTGTAAATTATTTATTGTATTTAGTGAACAAATGGCTTTACCAAGAGATGAATTTCCTTGATTCGAACCCATTGCAGAAGCCCTCACGAAGGAGTTCATCACCCTCAGCCCAAGTACACAGCAACTCTAGCAGAGCCTTGACCCCAACACTATTAAAGAGGTATACAGGTCAATGACCTTTTTGTCTCTTTCTGTAACTCTTTGTGTGCCACGTGTGACTTTTTCACAAATAAAACTTGCAATTCCCATAGAGCAGCATTTTTTATTATTTATTTATTAAGTCTTTTTTTTTGTAAAACAGGGCAGCCCCATCAGTGAGCTTAGCACTGCTCTCCCTGGAGGCACTGTGTACAAATATAACACGATAATACAGAGTAACCTGAACATAGACTTTAAGATTTTACCTTGGCGATTTTGGTAAAAATAGCTTTTGTTGAAAGAGAATGTTTGAATGATTTCATGGATGTCATAATTCTATTTCTCCAGCTGGCCACAGAATTCATTGTACCATACATGTCGTTTTAAAATAAAGAGACATTCAAGTGTATCTCGATACCTTATATGAGAGGGTTGATATTTCAGTTTCTGTGATCGAGACATCATGGCGCTGTCCATTAGACATTCACCAATCACAGTGCATCGAACAGCCGCAACTTTCACCTATCCAATTTTATTCTGAATTTTACTGATGTGTTTCTTAGATTTTTCTGCATATTCCAAATGTATATCTGGGATACAAATGATTGTGGGCATGGACTGCTCCTTCGATAGTAGCAAACACAAAATGGGACAATTTTAGCAAAATGACAGATGTCAGTTGACACAATGTTTCTCATAATTGTCCCTTTTCCCTCCACATTGCTCACATCTTGTTGGTAGCAATGGATCACGTACATGCTTGGTTGTACATATAGTGATTTAATGTATTCAGCCCCTTAGTCCCCTGGGCAATAAACAGCGTCTGAATTGATGTGGGACTATGATTGATAGGCACCAAGAGGGTTAATTTCCTTATCTATCTATTTGCCAACAGTAAAGCAGAAATTCAGAGGAATAAGTCTGCCGTGCAGGCATTGAGAGATGGCTCCTTGAAGAAGACAAAGACGTTTGATAAGCAAGGTGAGACAACCGCATGTATACCGTGGAATGACTGCCCCTTAGCGACTGCCATGATTTTTTAATGATCCCTTGAAATCGAACAAGTACAAAGACTTACAAGCATACAATGACATGGGTATTTCAGCTTCACAATCATTGTGAAATGTGTAGATAATCAGCTGTCTTCCAATTCCATGTGTACCTGATTGTGTTGCTACGGGGTATAGAAAAAGGTTAATTAAATAATTGTGATCCTTAGACGTTCTGCCCCAAACCAAGGCTGATAAGACAAGTATGACACTGATACAAATCCTAATGATAATAATCATTACAAGAGCGGAAGGGAGAGGAGAGATTAGGCAGACTATGAGAATCAGAGAAAGGGAGAGAGAGAGAGAGAGAGAGAGAGAGGGAGAGAGAGAAAGAGAGAGAGAGAGGGAGAGAGAGAGAGGGAGAGAGAGAGAGAGGGGGAGAGAGAGAGAGAGAGGGAGAGGGAGGGAGAGAGAGAGAGAGAGAGAGAGAGGGAGATAGTGAGGAGTTAATAGAGAGAAGGAATGAAGGAATAGAGAAGAGATAATTCAATCCTTAAAGACAGGGTAACCCATTGACAGAAGTCATGAAGCCTGTTTCTGTGCTCATGTCTCATGATCATGGTGTTTTCCCCTTCAGTGGTTCCTGCAAACGAGACACCAACCACACGTCCATATCAGATCAAGAAGAAGCAGGACAAAGATCCAGACTCGGACAGCGACAGCATCGATGAGGTCAGTGAGGCGACTAGCGCTCCATGCGATTTAGTGTGCATTGTGAATGCAAGAATGTCTCAAAGACTTACAGGGATAGTCTACCCTGAATTTAAGCTGATTTTGATAAAAGTAGAAACCTGAAAGAAACATAAGTGAATGTGTGATGAAAATCCGTTAAAGGATAAGAAAGTTACGATTGTTTGAAGGTTTGAATTTGTGACACTCCGTGTGAGATGCTCTCCCATATATGTACTTTTTTTTTCCAAATGACGATTTTCTCAAAAGTAAATGCATAATTTTACTGTGCATCACTGTGCATCAATGTTCATGATTTTGCAATCAATTATATGGTTATGATTCATCCACACAAGCTACAGCACGATCAGTAACAATTGCAAGTTACGCATCGGTAACGTATTGTTACATATCGGTAATAATAGTAGGTTCTTTGTGGTATGGATTTGTGACCAATATAAATCCTACGATCAAAAGATAAGTCGTTCGATTGATCTATCGATCACACAAGCAATCGTAGCTTTTTGTGATTTGGGCTCCTGCTTACAAGGAGTACAGTTCCCATAATTCTTGGGAACTATCCACACAAGCTACAATGAATAAAAATTTTAAGTTACGATGGATATGGATAGTAGGTTCTGTGTGATAGGGATTTATGACCAGTATCACTCGTACGATCAAAAGATCAGTCATTCGATTGATCTATCGATCGCACGAGCAATCATTGCTTTTTGTGTGATGTTGGCCCCTGCTATGAGTTCAGTTCCCATAGTCTTTTCCACTTCTATCGCTTACTCTTAAGAATACTTGTGTTTACTGGTGTAATCGTTGCTATTGCTGCACGTTTCAACCAAATCGATGAATTTTGTTTTTCCCAACAGTATCCCAAGAGTGTGAAGGAAGAGGAGATCTTTAACCTGCACCGACAACTGACGCGAAGTGGTGTCAAGGTCTCGTATAAGACTCTCAAGAAGTGAGTACAGGCTCATTCAGTTTTGACTGAATTATGATTGACATGCAAACCTGTCTATAAAGACAGCCTACCAGGAAAACAAATTGACTGATTCTTGTATTTGTGGGCTGGATTTTCTCATTCAGGTTTTAAGCAGCATGACTCCTGCGTAATCTGCTGTACGGACAAGAGTCCGCAGGCTATGAATAAACTTCAAATTCCTTATAAGGCGCATTAAAGGGAGTATACTGTACTGGGAAGACAAAAAGGCCTTCAAAAGGTGACCGGGAGCAATCTTTTTGCCAATGGTCTTAAATGCATGTATTGTCCATTTTAGAAACTTGCTGAATATTATTTACCCTCATATGATCCACATTTTGAGTAATTAGTGATTAACTCACAAATCCTTCAAATGTTCGGCCTGAACAATTTGATGATTTGTGATTTAATCACTAATTACTGCAAATGTGGATAGTTTTAGGGCAAATGATAGGGCAATGCATTTAAGACTATTGGCAAGACGATTGCTCATGATCACCTTTTGAAGGCCTTTTTGTCTTCCCAGTACAGTATACTCCCTTTAAAGCCACGCCCCTTTTGTTACTGGACCGGGGGGTCATAAAGCCCAACGATCTATGCGTAAACAATGGGTTAAGATGGGTCTTTTGTTATTCATAAGGCTCCCTTTTTGCTTCCCCGAGTGAAAGAGGAAACATGGTCTCTGTAGACAGTTAATGTGGATAGGTTGTGGTCTTTAGAGCCAGGTTTGACTGTACATGTACTTGTTGATTTTAATTGATTGATTGATTGATTGATTGATTGATTGATTGATGGTTTTATTCATCAATTTCTCTTTCCACCCATGACAAGAAATAAGGATGCCAGCTTTTGATCTCATGATTTAGTTTTTGAGATTTTATTCTAAAAATGAATAACACTTTTATTTTGATTCATTCATAACTCTTTATCAATCTGCTTTTCATCAAACAAATTTTTCTATATAATATAATTCATAGTTGATTTTGTCTTCAATCGTGATGCGAATCTGAAACTAGCCCATAATGTAATATTTGTCTTTGTTCTAATTGTCTATATCAAGGGGACTTGTGGCACCAGATGAGAAGGACCTGCAACAATGTGTTGAGCAGCTTCCAAGTAATGTGTCACGCAAGTAAGCTTCGTACCAACCCAAAGGCAGGGCTGATTTGTTGTTTTTACAGCCCTCTTTAATCCTTCGGACACCATATAAGGAAAAGTCATCTCATAGTGCACTGCGCAGCGCATGTTTGCAATCACACCCAATTACGATTTTGTGTATTAGCATATGAGACGCGAAGTGCATATGACTGAAAACATGTGATGCACAGTGCATTGTGGGATAACTTCTCATATGCGGTGTGGAGAATTAAAATGTATGTGTCTGAATTAGCAAGTAAAAATGACTCAAGCAGAGCAGCCAAGTCTTCCCGATTTTGCAGGAGACTCCCTGAAAAATAGACCAATATTACTGTATTTGATTTCATCACATCACCCAATCTCCCTGATTATTGATAGATTATTGTCATTAGGTTGTATGCATTTGAAAGACATCTCCCTGATTTCTCATGAAATTTCCCCAAATCTTCCTGATTTTTGAAGTTCAATGTTGGGAGCTCTGTGACTGTATTTTTCTCACATTATATCATATTTAGACTTGAGCTGTGTTGCTAAGTGAGATATAGTTGATAGATATGAAAGGTGAAGTGGTTTTATCCCCAAAGCTCACAATTTCCAGTATACCGTGATTCAAATGTTAATTATGCATCCGCCAGTAAGTGGCCGAATAGCATTGTGTTGTCCCTCCATCTGGATCTTCTTTACGCGATAACTAAAAAAAATGATCAACCAAATTTCTTCAAACTTGTTGTAATAATTATATATGGCAGGATAGTTCAGTGATTAGATTTGGGGTTTAGATAGGTAAATGTATTAGGTAAAATCATACCATTTTAATTTTCATGTGATTACTCCTAAGCAATATTGAAGTAAACTTCACCAAACTTGATACAATGATAATATGACATTACAGTTATTGTATTTTGGGCCATTTTTGGGCCAGAAAGGTCCAGGGTCAAATGTAAAAATGACTTCATTGATTGTGCAGGAGAGTATTATATCAGTTAAATGTGCACTTAAGTATTTCTCAATTTTGAGTTTTAGTTCTTCCTCTTTCTTATTTTGTACCCAACAGTTTACTGAGTAAGCCAGAAGCTTGGTTGGGTCAAGCGTACGAGAAGTACAAGATAGCGGAGAATGCTTTAAGTAAGTACATTGTGTAAGCATGAAAATTAGTAAACATTTCTTATGTGATTCCCAGGATCAGTTAACAAGAAATCAAAGTAATTCCTAATTTATCCAGTCATATATGTCCTCTATCATCTATCGATTATTTTGTTCATGCATTACTCCAATGATTGAATGGAAGATCCATCTGGTCATTAATCTATTCTATCCTTCGTGATCTTAAGAAGGATAGACCAGTTATCTTTCCAAGGAGATTCTTTTATCCATTAGTGTGTGCACTCATACATCCATTCATTCACTAAAGCACCCATCCATTTACCCACTCATCCATCCATCCATCCATCCATCCATCCATCCATTCATCCCTCCTTCAATCCAACCATTTATTCATACACTCATACATCTGTCAATCCACTTATTAACTCATCCATCCATCTATCCATCCATCCATCCATCCATCCATCTATCCATCCATCCATCCATCCATCCATCCATCCACCCATCCATCCACCCATCCATCCATCCATCCATTCATCCCTCCTTCAATCCAACCATTTATTCATACACTCATACATCTGTCAATCCACTTATTAACTCATCCATCTATCCATCCATCCATCCATCTATCCATCCATCCATCCATCCATTCATCCATCCTTCAATCCAACCATTCATACACTCATACATCTGTCAATCCACTTATTAATGCATCCGACTATCCATCCACCCGTCTATGTATCCATCCATCCATCCATCCATCCATCCATCCATTCATCCATCCTCTAATCCAACCATTTATTCATACACTCATACATCTGTCAATCCACTTATTAATGCATCCGTCTATCCATCCATCCATCCATTCATCCATCCTCTAATCCAACCATTTATTCATACACTCATACATCTGTCAATCCACTTATTAATGCATCCGTCTATCCATCCATCCATCCATCCATCCATTCATCCATCTATCCATCCATCCATCCATCCATCCATCCACCCATCCATTTATCCATCCTTCAATCCAACCATTTATTCATACACTCATACATCTGTCAATCCACTTATTAACTCATCCATCCATCTACCCACCCATCCATCCATCCATCCATCCATCCATCCATCCATCCATCTATCCATCCACCCGTCCATCTATCCATCCATCTATCCATCCATCTATCCATCCATCTATCCATCCATATATCCACCCATCTATCCATCCATCTATCCATCCATCTATCCATCCATCTATCCATCCATCCAACCATTCATCCATCCATCCATTCATCCATCCATTCTTCCATCCAACCATTTATTCATACACTCAAACATTGGTCAATCCACTTATCAACTCATCTGTCTATCCATCCACCCATCCATCTATCCATGCATGCATGCATCCATCCATCCATCCATCTATCCATCCATCCATCCATCCATCCATCCATCCATCCATCCATCTATCCATCCATCCATCCATCCACCCATCCATCCATCCATCCATCCATCCACCCGTCTATCTATCCATCTATCCATCCATCTATCCATCCATCCATCCATCCATCCATCCATCCATCCATCCATCCATCCAGCCAGCCAGCCAGCCAGCCAGCCAGCCAGCCAGCCAGCCAGCCATCCATTAATCCCTTCTCTCTCTCTGACTCTCTCAGGAAGGGCAGACCATCAGCTGGCCCTGCAAGAAGAGCGAGCCATGCTGCAGGCAGAGCAGGCCCTGACGGCCAGAAAAGCAGCCAACAGCAAGAAGAAAAAGAAGAAGAAAGGTCCAAAACAGAGGACCAAGTCCCCCTCCTCCTCCTCCAACAGGTCCAAAGTCTCCTCTGCCAAGTCTGCCTGCAGCGGCCTCACATCTAAGACTTCTGACCTCAAAGAACGACCTGCCTCTTCAGTACTCTCAGAAGTTAATTTAGAAATGGGAGAACCAATGTAATATAAGTATCTATAGAATACGGCCTTTAACTCTTTATGTGCCAGATAAACTGGTTCTCTTTGGGATGTGTGTGTTTTGCCAGTGAAAAAAAATGAAGAGTTAAAGTTATGTAGCTCTTTTCCAAAAGGCCTGAAACTTGGAATGGATCAGGAGTATGCCTTAAAGGGGATAGTTCCCCCTTAAGATAAGTTGGTTTCAATCAAAGCAGAAATATGAAAGAAACATTTTATTGAAGGTTTCATGAAAATCCGTCCAAGGATAAAAAAGGATTGTTTTTTTAAGATGTGATGTCATGTGCGAGGTGCTCTCCAATTTGTAGTGGACAATTTTTTTTTTAAATGTGCATTTTCTCAAAAGGATATGCATCCTTTTACCAGTGCATTTGATACATTATTAGAAATGCGTTTTTACACACATTACCTGTAAAAACAAAATCATTCCATTGTCAAAAAATGAAAAAGATCCATTCATATCATTATACTGCACACAACATATGGGAGAGCATGTGACATCACAAAATTGAAATGTTAAAAGATCATAACTTTCTTATCTTTTGACAGATTTTCCTCAAACCTTCACTAAAATGTTTCTTTCATGTTTTGTCTTTTATTGAAACCCAGTTATCTTCAGGGTGAACTATCCCTTTAACCCTTTATGGGCCAGATAAACCAATTATCTCCGGGATTTGTGTGCATTGCCAGTGAAAAGAAGCACATGACATAAGCAGAGTTAGAGGAAGTACAGCCCTTTCACAAAAGGCCTGAAACTCAGAATGGACCAGGAGTTTACCCTAACTACAAGGTGTTAAAAAAAAGATTATGACACTTTTGAACAGTAATTAACAATCTTTTTCAACTCACATCAAGCTGAATTTGACACATAATTACGTAAAGGAATGTCAATATTTTTTTTATAGACAGATTTGTGACATTTAATCAAATATTTTTCTTGTAATAATCCTTGGAATATTTAATGAGATTTTCAGTTTTGGACAAATTTGGATCTGAAAATGTGTGTGTATCAAATGATTAATTCAAAACACAACAATGGTCGTTGCATGACACATGCCAACCCGCAACTTCTTTTCTGCCAGAAGCATCATGTATTATTAATGACATTGTGATGGATTATTACAAGAAAAGTAATTTTTCATCAGTTTTCAAGTGTCAAAAGTTTTTTTGACCACCTAGTATGACGTGTATGAAATCTCAATCATAGCTCCACGATCCTCAGGAAGAGTATAAAACTCTCCTTGTTTACGTTTGAAACACCCTGCTTCATGGAGCTGCATTCATATATGGTATTGCATGGTCTTTAGACAATAGGGTGACCCGTCGTCCAAGACTCTGATTCTGCCCCTAATACTCCTGGGGTATTTCAAAGCTTATTATTACCGGGGGGAGCATCTTGAGATCTTGGCCATGGGTCGCCCGATTGCCTCAAAATTTTGAAAAAGGGTCAAGAATTATGTCATCTACAAACTTGTAAAGCTAAATTTACGAGAAATCCTTTTATTTTTTTGATAAACTAATTTATGCTAATTTATACGAGAAATCATAGATTTTGGTATTTTCTCACTAAATAAAGCCTCTGGAATAGCAGTTTTTGGTACAAATGTCTTTCATAACTCCATCATCAATTCCTGAAAGAACAGTAGGTCCGATCGCCATAAATTTGGTATCAAAATGTGCGGGACTGGTCAGAGAAAAAAGGTCATGAAATTTTGTTCCAAAATATTTAAGCGTTCTGAAGTACCGACAAAAATTTTACGTGGGGGGGGGGTGGGGCAAAATGCCCCCCCCCCCCCCCCAGGAGTATTAGGGTTTAAGACAGTTTCCTGTTCTGATGTTATGTGGGGGAAGTTCTTATAAAGTATTTCTTTCTATTTTACGTGGTATATACACAATTTGATTTGTTTGACCTGCAAACGGGCTAGGTTACCCTTAACGATTGCATCCATCCATTTGTACGTAGATTTCTAGTTTAAAATGATTTTCTTAAAGTGCTGCTTATAAATCGATTTCACTTGGCAGTATGTTCCACTCTGGACATTTCAGAGGAAAAAATCATATATTTGTGGTGTATTAAACATGTATTATATATACATTGTGTTCACATATCATGTTAATGAGACATTTTCTCTGGAAGGAATGCTCTTATGAAAGTATTATGAAAGTATTATTCTTCAAGATCATATTATGGTCTGAGGATTATAGTTAAGTGTTTACTAAAGATGTGCAACATTTTGCTTTATGTGTGTAATTATATCTCGTGATTTCTGGCTGAAGCTCTTAAAATATCTTAGAAAGATGAAATTTGAAAGATTAGAAAGGAGCATCACATGTTACAGCTCACGTTATTAATTTTGTTATAAATTTGTGCTATTGCTTGCTCACAATTATATTCATAATACAGGGTAAATTTAAAAAAAAAATCATCAATATGCATGTATGTTTTGCAGTGCATATAAAACATGTATATAATTTCACATACAGATGTTTTCTCGTATAACGAAGCACAGACTTTTTTGCAAGTTGTTCTTTTCTCCATAGACACTGTGATAACTTTCATATACATCTTCCAATAACCCCTCATTCCCGCGACTTACTGCGTGAGTATACATAAGCAACAAAGAATGGGGGAAAATATACATAAATTATAGCTTGAATATTTTGCACAGCAAATGCATTAGATATTATGCAGCGATATTTTTGCAAGCTGTTTAATTCGCAATCCTACAGCGACTTGCAAAATTTGTGAAAATAAGACCCTCTTGAAAATACAGCTCATACAGCATATTCTGTTATGTTCTTAAGTCATATTTGCATACTGTACATGCATTTTGTTTTTAAGAAGTAATGTTAAATGTTAGTCATGTGTTCAAGAAAATAGTTTTATATGTGTAAGTGTGTGAAACTGAGAGTAGGCAGATTATATTTGTTCAATTCAGACATGTGTCTTAATCACTATTATGTGTATCAATGCAACTGAAATAGGAAATGGATAATTGAAATATTTCACTATGCAAAATGTATAAATTTATTGTATTCAGTGATGGCTGAAGTTTAATGTAACTTACATTTCACTCATGATTGATTTGGGGATATGGTATTGGCGTGAGGATGGTGTGAATTAATGGACTGAGGTTGATGTTCATTTTTTGTTTAATAATCAAAATATTCAGTGATTGCTATTTTAACACAAATTTTGATTGATGTGCCAAATGAAGATGTCAGTTTCAATTTTTTATATATAATCATGACTTTTTGCCGGCCTTTTTTTTTTAGATATTTGATGATTTGATAGTTCCTTTTTTAAACTTTTCTTTTAAATGACGACATATATTGAAATTTCTGTTATGGCACACTTATTGTCTGCATATGTTTATTTCTTTACTCCGATAAAATCAATTTCATTTTCAAAATCACTTGTGCTTTCATTATATGAATTATCCGTCCAATCTTCCTCTCTTAATAAAAATATCAATATCACATTAGATGAATCATGAAGGTTGAGTTCTGGGTGTTCTCATTTCAAATGAATTCTGTTAATTAAGGCCACTGCAAACATACGACACAACATATGACATCACTGCCTTAAAGGGAAAGTTCACCCTGAAATAAGTTTGGTTTCAACAAAAGAAGACACATAAAAGAAACATATTAGTGAAGGTTTGACGAAAATCGGTCAAAGGAAAAGAAAGTTATTTGATTTTAAAAATTTTTATTTTGTGACGTCACGTGCGAGGTGCTTTCCCATATGCTGTGTATTTTTTTTTTTTTTTTTGGAAAATGTCTTTTTTCTCAACAGAATATTTACCATTTCACCTAGACCATTGTTTCTATGAAAAGAATATATTTGTTCACCAAAGAATATAAAAAAGGGCAATTTGTGGAAAAAGTATTCCACAACATATGAGAGAGCACCTCGCACGTGACGTCACAAAATCAAAACTTGAAAAGCAAATTACATCATGACCACAATTTTGTTACCAAATAAAGAGAAGAAGTTACTGAAGAGAATACAACACTTCCTGTATGTGTAACACATTTCATGTTTATGTAAAATTATGCAAATGTGCTTAAGGGTCTCCAATTTCCCTCACCCTACATTGAAAACAAAAAACTATACAGGAAAGTAACAAAACAAATCATAATAAAGAATATAATGGATTAACATTTAGTAGGTGCTAGTTTCAATTTAAGGAATATGAATACAAAATTATGAATGATATCTGTCCGACCTTCAATTAAATTAATTGTAAGAGCGTTCAACGCATAAAGTCTCTTATATGAAAACATGGGTTTCTATGGAAAACTTATACATGTATGAGCAAATGCGAACAATTTTTTTTTATTAAGGATTGATATTAAGGAGCGAGAATTCGAAATACTTCGGTAATAGTACACAAGTAAATTAGCTATTAATAAACTGTAACAGTATATTGCGAATTATAGATAATGTAATGTTGGGATGTAGGCTATAATGAATGACTACAATGTATGTCAATCAAATAAATAGAATTGGGTAATGTGACATATGCAAGCAATGAATATATGTCTAGATAAATGAGAATAGGAAGTAAATCCGTGATATGTCTCCGCGGGAAAATACTTGTGCGACATAAGTTGGGATAGGTTCTTTTGGCAAATTAGAACCGCTCCTCTGATATGGCAAAAAGATGTATCTATTTTAAAATTGTATTTTACTCTAAAACAAAAATTCAGTTTTTACTTAAATTTGGTGAAAATATATAAAAGGAGTATTTCTAGAAGTGCACCGTTTTTAAAACGTCACAATCAAAAGACAAACAAATGGAGAGGACTGAACTTTCAATCTCCTTTTTCTCAGAACATGATATTTCGGGTTACGTTCTTTTACCTTTTTACTGCTGAGGTGCGTATGTGGATTGCTTCCATTATCCACCCAGAGAACTTCTTTTGAGTTCAGACGGAACGGTCATGATGTGCTTCCTTTACAGTAATCAAAGTCCTTGTAAACTTTACATGCACATAATAATTAGGCCTACACTGTTCTTTGAAAGTGACATCGATGAAAGTGAGACTAATTCAAGATACAGCTCCATTATGTAAAAAAAAAAAAAAAAATTGAAAAAATATGCAGCATCTGTTCAAATTTATTAATCCGATTTCTTATCTATCACCAGTAACGGAAATATCAAAGTGAGAGCTGCCTCTTTTGCTAAAATGTCAAATGAATAGATACATCTTGGGAGTTCATTCTTCGTCAATTCCGTGAGGTTTACTTTTGAAGAAAAACGCTTTCACGTCAAGCTTTACGATAATTAAAGATATTCAAGCTGCTTCATGTCGAAATCCAACGTTTGATTTGAAACTGCTTCTTAAATATTTCATTCAATTCAATATCAGTAAGTTCCTAGTACAAATCCACTTTATGTTTTCCAGATATGATTTGTTTTGAAAAAGTGTGCGACACAAAAACGTTGTAGATCGAGCTGCGATGTTGTGAGCGATTGTATGTAGAACATTTACCGTTGAGGGCGGCAGCATTTATTTTTAGCTAGCGCAGCGCTGATATAGTTACTAAGCAACAACACTCTTCCATCGTAATGAACGAGCAAAAACAGAAGAAAAGTACGCAATTCCAATATATTATTAATATTTTAAAGGAAAGAAACGATGGAAAATTTCTAAGTCTTATAGGAGGTACCGTTCTTGTGGTGAGTTTAATTTATGTTGTTTTTAAAAAGAAGTTGGAATGTGTCCTCTTGCGAGAATTAGGATTGTGCGATGTCCAGCTCGGTCCCGAACACCATGTTTTGTGTAATGTAGTATTCTTCTGCTTGGTTAAAGTGATGTTTGGATTAAAAGTTGGTGTAGACTAGATCTATACTAACTAAATCTATACTGAATATTGCCTGGCGTGGTCTTGAATAGCAGACAGTCATTTACAGCCGTTATGGCTGAGTAAGACTGCGAATAGAAGTGCATGTTTTGTCCAAAACTACAATTCACAGTCACACCTTCACACTTCACAGACATGTTTTTAGTCTAGGCTACAACTTGATATCACTGTGGTCATTGTTTACAACGTTAGCGTGAAGTTTGATATTGTCATTTCCATGTTACAGATTTGTTGCATGGATCGGTTCTGACATGATGATTTTCAGTAAATCTGAATCATTTTTTTACGGTAAGAACTTTAAATTTGTAGGCCCTATTGTATTTTAAAATTGATTCATAATGGGTTTGTTGAGAAAATAATAAGGAAAGAGAGAGACCTCCAAAACTCACGTGGAATACTACCGTTAGTCCCATATGTACAAAGATGTATGTGTTGCGATGTGATGTGTGAAATCAAATGAATAAAAAATACAATGATACAAATCAAAAGTGCTTACCGTAAAAATACAATTCAGATTTACTGAAAATTATTGTGTCGGAACAAACAAATCTGTGACGTAAAAATGAGAATATTGAACTTCGCGTTAGCCGCGGCTAGCATTGTAAACAATGACTGCAGCGATAGTGCTGGATGCTAGCGTACTAGAATTCCATCCCATCATGCCTTGCGATGCAAGAACCGTAAAGGTAGGTATTGCAGTATGAGCGGATACACTCAATAACTATGGCCCATGGATTCCCACCGACCACCGTGGTCTCCTTACTCCACCCACTAGCAAGAATGTGTATTAGAATGAAATGGTGAGCATATGAGGGACCACACAATCGCTGGCAGCACTTAGAGATTGTGTCTGCTGAGCTGAGCTACCAAAAAAATGTGTTGTTTTATGTTCCTTTTTAATCTTTCCCATCTTTTTCTAGATCTGCTATGACTGAAGCAACTGCTGTGCGAGTTGTGCCTTCAGGTCACATCTACAAGCAAATATTTGATGCCCAAGTAAGTACCAAAAGGACTAGTCTAATTTAAACTATTGAGGTTCAAATAATCTACAGAATGAAACAAAATTAACACAATTCATAAGTACATGATGAGTGATGCAATCATGGCCTCTTTTTGGCACTAACTAATTATGATGTAAAGTGTCGATTCAAAATTTTCGTACAATAAGCCTGTGATTGCAATGTGTACGTGAGTAGGTTAATGCTAGTTTAAATGCTCTGGGGTCATTTTTACCACTCATAGAATGAATTGGAATCTCAGTAGATGGCTGTCCATGTTTGAACTTGTACGACTTATAAAGTACTAGTATGCAGAAAGAACAACAGATCTATACTCAGCTATGTAAAGGCATTGGAAGAGCATTCCGCCATGTTCATCTGCTTTTATTGCTGAAGTAGGCTCGCTGTAATATGCTCGTATATTAGTCATTCTATACAACCTCAGGAACAAATCTAGGTCTGCATTCTACTATTTTTTTATTCAGTGGATTTT